>JADRCC010164254.1:0-30816 GCA_019843855.1 Hylomyscus alleni
TTTTTTTTTTTTTAGATTTTCTACTTCTCAGAGCAACATAAGCAATGGGCATGCAGGTCTGAATTTTAATAAATGTGTTAAAATCCAAGCTATTTCCCCATTATGTAAATTTTGAACCGTTTGTCAGATAGAATCTACATGGTGTATACATATATATCCCTAAAGTTATGATAAATCTTGATAGAACTTCCAAAACCAAAGCGATTTAAAGTATAGAAAATTAACTATGCTTATGTATTTTGATATGGAAAACTTACAATATTTAGTGATTATGGTACTACAATCAAGTCTCTAAAGAACTTTTTTTTTTCCTTTTAAAACTCTCTCCGAAGAACATTCTTCTAAGGCCTTGAAATAATGACTTGGAACAAAAGCACCTTCAGTGTGATCCCCCAGCCACCATCAAAGCTCAGGCAAGTTTCTTCCCATGACAATGGTTATGTGTATCATCTCACATCCCCAGGGTCTTACTTGTTCAAGACCTGCAAGAGATGAAGCCATTCAAACTCCTCTTTGGGTGGGGCGGGTCCTCTGTGGCCCTAGTCTTAGATAAGGGGCTATTAGCACTTGATAGCTGAAGAGGGTGTAAAGCAACTCTCTTTTATTGAAGGGGCTGCTGCTAGACTGGTCATGCTGTAGTGGGTACCATACATCCATGTGCGTAGAGGCAGCACTAATTGGATTTAGGGGACTATTTACATCCAAAAATAAAAATAAAGAGGGTATGAAACCTGAAGGGAAATGGACTGGAGGAGAGTTTGTGGGGAGGTAGTGGTGGATGGATAGGATCCATATGCATAGTACAAATGTATCAACCTATGAAGGAACAAATAGAGAATGCTAAGCTAACAGCTTCTCTACTGGGGTGGGGGAGGGAGGAAATGACAGAAAAGAAAGAGAATTGGTTGTCTAAACTGCTTATTCATATATCCAACTGCTTAAATTAGTAGAAGCACTAACACCAAGGGGGCCGGTGGCAGAAACATTTCTTTTTGAAGCAGTCCAGTTAGAGAAAATTGAGAAAGGGCACAGAGGGAAGAAGAGGGAATGAGTTGTCCGCAAGCTTGTATTATAGGAATAGTCAAATAGTTAAATACACAATGTTCAAATGACTTAGCAAGGCCAAGAGCAATCCAAACACATGCTAGGATCAAGACAAAAGAACATAATGGGAAAGACAGATCGATGGGGTTGAAGAGGTAACCTCTCTAAAGGAAAATCAGACAGAGGATATTGAAATGACACTAGGTTCTCAATTGCAATCCACTGCCCTATGGACAGAATCTAACCTTCCTGGAAAAGGAACTGATGAAGAGTAGCCAAACAGATGGGAGTTTCAGAATGAACTATGATAATATAGAAAATTAGTCAGAAAATAAAAGCATCAGGGAAAGCACAGCAGTCCTGTTCTGTAAGATAGAGAGTAGAGAGATTCTTAAATGCATAAAGCTCACATGCATGCTTGCTTTAACTAACCAATACTACCTACAAGCAATGCCAGGTGACGAAGACGAGATCAACGCTAAGTCGACCAGAACTTTCTCATCTGTTTTGAATTGCTCCCTCCCCTCCTCATGTTCTCCATGCAATTGCCAATCCCTACAAAGTCTACTCCTGGAGCACCTTTAAGAACATCTCCTATTTCCCAGATCTTACTTATTACTGTCTTCATTATCTTTCATAACTCCTCTTTAGCCATAGAACACTCTCTATTCAATCCAGTTTTCCACTATAACTTTAATATTCTTCTCCTAAACCACAGAGCTGACTGCGTCGCATTCCCCTGAAAGAACTTAAACAATTTCCCATTTGTATTTTTCAACATTATTTCCCAGCCAACTGAAATGATAAATTTTAAAACCAAAACAAAAAAAATTCTATGAAGCTATTCTGAGCTTTAAAATCTGAAAAATATTTTGTAGGGAGACAAAACAAATTTTATGGCATATCATTATTTTGTTTTGCTAAATTTAAGGATCATTGGGTAACCAAAAAATCATGTAAGTATTTGAGCATTAACTGGGACTCCTAATAAACAGTACTTTGCTTTTTGGAAAAATAGCTATGAGTATACACTTTGTGACAATTACCATCAAAGTTAATAGCAGAGACACATATTGATGAATTGTGAAGTAATTATTTAATCATTTTAATATAATTACCTACATTTGATTGTTAAATATATTTTTAAAGAGAAGTGAAACACGATACCCTGAGACAACATATATAAATCTCTGTCTGTCTGTCTGTCTGTCTGTCTGTCTGTCTCTCTCTCTCTCTCTGTCTCTGTCTCTCTCTGTCTCTCTCCTCCCTCTTCTCATTTTCTGAACTGACAAACTGAGTCAATTTTAGTGTCTCATGGTGAAATAACTGAAGAGTCCTGTTTGTAGGTTGTTTGGGGTGAGGTGGCAGGTCTTATCAAGGAAGCCAAGGAAAATGATCCTAATAGTACATAGTTAACTGGATCAAAATAACAGAAGACCTAATTAGGATGAGAAGTATAACATAACATACCATTATCTCTCCTACATAAATACAACAATGTTACTGAAATCATATGGGGTTAAAGTTTAGAAATAAAACTGAACTGACTTCTTGTTCCTAGATTATAGGCAAATACTTAACAGCTGTTGTATAACAGTATCCTATTGGGACATTCCACCCTGCAGGAAAGCTCCTTAAGGCAGAACATAAACAACTCAAAATAGCTTCAGGAAGTCCCTGAAACTGACCAAATTCACTAAACCACCTCTATCTATATATTTACTATAGAAAATAGTAGAGACTACTGAGTCACTCTCAGACATACATAGCTTCAAAGAAGATTCTGAGGCAAGCCCAGTGCCTAGAAGGGGGTCCCTCCAGATGAGTCACTTGGAAGGAACACTGCCCAACCTGTTGAGTCTCCTGCAGGCTGTTCAGTGTGCTTCTTGTTCTCAGCTTTTATGAGCTGTCACTCACACTCAGTGACATGCTATATTATGCTTGGTAATATTGTTGTCTTTGAGTCATTTTTGTTTTTGTAAGTAACCCTTAGTCAATATTCCTGTCAGTAACCCCAACAAAACTCATTGGTTCACCGAGTTGGACTTTGGTGGCATCCATACCTTGGTACGTTGTGGGCTCCTCCACTGGGGTGAGTAGACATTTATGTTACATCTTTCCAGGGAAAATCTGTTAAACATCACGGACCAGGAGAGTGGTAGAAAAAAAATAAAATTTTTCTATGAAAAAAAGCATAAAAATAATAGTACCTCATGAAAAATTATCATTTTTTATTTACAAATATACTGTTTACTTGACTCTAAAGATTATTTATGGATATTCTCTGCAGTCTATCACAAAGACACATTCTTCTAAAATGTTATGGGATGACTCAGCATATCAGATATGGCTAAGGAGAGATCTGTAATGCTGTTCAAAGTAAAACAAACAAAAAAGACAAGGAGCTTGTGAAAAAGATGTTTAAAATTAAAAAATAAAATACCGGGAAATGTAATTGTAGTATAACAAGAATTCTAAAAAGAATGACAACATAAAACAAATTCCACAATATTCCCTCCAAATAATGGACAGTACTAGTCTACACAATCAAAAAGTTAATGGAGAATAAAAAAATAAAATGGACATAAAAACCCATGTCCAGAAGACACAGCGAACATTTAGATTGTTAAAGAGACAAAGTCATTCCATGTTTTCTTTCCTAGCTAATTTTCATATAATATGTAAATCATATTCTTTGTTCACCCCAGTTCCTCCCAAACTTCCCCACTTCCCTCCCCACCGAATTTCATGTTTTTCTGCCACCATTGTGTCACCATCAGAAGATGGCTGTAAACAAGCTACATTTTCCATGGGAAGAATGGAATGAGTAGAATAAGACAGGGGGTGCTGAAAATATACAAATGAGATTCCTGTACCTGGAACGTGAGGCAAAATAAAAAATACTTCTTGACTAATAAAATGTAAAATAGTTTCCCGTGAGGATAAAGTTTACCACAGGAAATCCTAAAGCAAGCATTTCAGAAGTACATGATCCCAGACAAAGCTTGAACTGCAAGAAAGTATATGGAACTTATAAGACAGATAGACAGACAGGAGGGAAGGAAGGAAGGAAGGAAGGAAGGAAGGAAGGAAGGAAGGAAGGAAGGAAGACAGAAAGAAAGAACATTTATAGGTAAATCTAAGTGAACACTTAAACCATTGCTAATGCTTTTAACATTAAACAAAAAGAAATTAAGGCAAACATGAAAATGTGGTCAAAGGGATGGGGCTAAATCCTTCAAGCTTTTAAAATTATTTCAGAAAAGGGTAGTCGATTAAATTTAGATTTTTTAAAAAACATCTTAAGTTTTGAAAGTAGCCACTAAATAATACAAACACAAACTCAAATCTAATTGATAGTAATGATTAATGAAAAAAAAAAAAACTATTTAGCTGTACAGAAAGCCAGCAGGGAAAGGGTGGGAGCAGAAACAGTGGAACAGTCAAATAAATAAGATGGTAGATGTGAATCCAGATGTGTCATTAAACATCTGTAGTCACTGAAGGATGCAACTAACAAATACTATTGCATAAAAAAAATTTATCTAAAACTCATGGGCATAGAAAACTTTAAAAGAATGGGGAAATGGCCCACATTTGTACAAAGTGTACCCCAGCATCAATAAAGGTGCAAAGACGCTTGAGGTGATAGAGGTGTGAAACAGTCACTGTGGAGACACAGGCAAGGAACTGACCAAAGAAATGAAGGAAAGCACCAAAAGCCAAATGGAAGGCAGCAGCTACGGATGTAAGAGGACGTGACCATGATGTCTTTAGGTTTTATTACCTCTTTTATTTTTCGAGATTATAATATAAGTGCATCATTTCTTCCTCCCTAGTTTTCCCCTCCAAATCATCCCATCGATACCTCCTTGCTCTCTTTCAAAATTCATGGCCTTTTCTTCATCGATTGTTGTTGCATGTCTGTATGTATATGAATATTCACATATATTTCTAAATATAAGCTGGTCAGTCTGTTTAAGGTTACTTGTATGTATGTTTGCAGGGCTGACCATTTGGTATTGGGTAGCCAACTAGATTACTATTCCCCAAGGAAGACCATAAACAACTAAATGTGGCTAATTTAAATTTGAAATTTTAGACCTTGACATCAAATCTTATTCAGGATTTCCTTGCTTCAAACTTTGCTTCGACAAATAGTATTAGTGCACCTTACAAGAATAATACTGACCCATACCTACTATCATGTCCTGAACCTTTCTGTTTTGAAACCTACCCACTTTCTTCACAGGAAGCACACTGTTTCTTTGGACCTCTTTTTAGATGTGCCACCAAATCCCTACAGAAGCTACTACATTCAACCACCTTCTCTGAGAATTACTGCAGATACAACCATCTACTCTACCCACAGGCCAGGGATTCCAAGTGTGGCAAGTTTGAAGTAGAACCTATAAGACATTGGTAAATATTAAATGAGTTTAAATGGCTGGGTCCCTATGCTAAGTGCTGGTATCGTGCTAAGGTAGAGAGATACCAGAACACATTATTGCTTTGGCCATGTGAGGATACCAAGAGGAGGAGGCTGCTTCAATGCTGGAAGGTATCTCACCAGACACCCCACCAGCATTTAATCATGAGATTTGGAATTTCTGATCTACAAGAAAGAAGTTTATGATTTTTTCTCCCTTAGTCTTCCCCTTCATATGGTAGCCTGAACAGCCTAAGGCAATGGGATACATTCAGTACTTCTCTATGTATGATCCAGTTCTTCTCAAGTTAACTATTTACTGATTGTCATGAATGTCTTTCTTATGGCCTGTTTATTTCTCTAGCTACATAACTGCTTGACACTCCTCCAACTCCAGCCTTTTGTTATTCTTTCAGGATGCCATTCTAATGTATTTTTCAAGAGGTAGTAGGCTCTCATGGGTTAATAGTTATATTCAAGTCCCAACTCTCTGGGCCCAGTGACCTTATTTGAAAATAGATTGTAGTCATAATTGAATTAAGGCATATTAGAGTGAGCCCTAATTCAGTGCCTGGTCCGTGTACAGGGAGGAAATGTTGGATACAGAAATAGATATGCATGGGAAATGTCACATGATAAAAGAGGCACACATTGAAGTATGTTTTCAAAAATACAGAGACACCAAAAATTGACAGCAAAGACAAGAAACAAGGAGAAAGACGTGGCCATGTTTTCATTCCCAGTCCCTCAGAAGCATCCCACACCACAGACATCTCAATTTCAGAATTTCACCCTCCAGAACAATGAAACAATAAGTTTCTGTTATTTAAAGATATTCTGTAGATGCTAGGTTCTTTTTTTCTTTTTGACAGCAGCTCTAGGAAGCTAATTTAATAGGCAATGTTTCTTCTCTATCTCTAAGATTGACAAGATAAAATTAGTTGTTCCTCATAGGGCCTTGTAATTATTTTTCACTTTGTGTATGTGTGAATGTGTGTGGTGCACACGCATATGTGAGTGTTCACAAATGTGGGGGTATATGGGCAGGGAGGTGGATGATCACATACATGAGTATGGAGGACAGACAACTGTGCTGAATGCACTGCTGGATCATGCTCCACCTTGTACATTGAAGCAAAGTGTGTCATTTGAGCGCAATGTTTGCTGATTGTACTTATCTACCTAGCAAGCCCCTACTCCTAAGTGCTGGGATTATAGGCAAGCCACCGCACCTGCCTGGCATTTATTTTGCCTGGGTTCTGGGGATCTCAAGGACGGTCCTCACATTTGCATAGAAGGAGCTTTCTCCTGTGAACCCCTTTCCTGCTCCCAGACCTTGTGATTTAAGTCACAGGATAAATGTTGGTTGATGGCCTGTCATGCATGCCCAGCCCTTGATGAGAGAAAAAGAGCAAACAGCCAAGAGGCTGACTTCATGGCATCTCCTGGGACGAGAGGCAAAAACAACAAACAGCAAAACAATACCCAAAGAAGGAAGCCGATAAAAATAAGTGTATATGTTATAATGACAAATATAAGCAAAGCAGAACCAGTGTTTAATGCAGATAATCGAGGGTGTGCAACTCCTTTGTAAGGAACTAACAAGTCAAAGGAAAGTTTGCCTGCAGAGAAGACCCTACAAGCCAGGTCTTTAAAAACTGACTGAAAAGCACACTGGGAGGTTTAACATGCTCATGGCTCTGGTGGTAGAGATTGTCAGAGTCATCTTTTGATACTCAGAATAGATCTCTCACTTGTTGACATGCAGACATATCTGCTCATCAGGACTGAGATAGTCTCCTCCCATAAGTAAGGGCGGGTGTTAAGGGGACTTCTGTTCCATTGTTTTGGGATGGTTTCTCTTGGATGGTTCTGTTCAGTTCACCGGTCATGCTGTCTCTTTCTTGAAGCACAGGAAAGTGTCTCAGGGCTGATACTGGAGAATCTGCAGTAAAATCGTAGCTGAGAAGAAATCCACACCAACTGATGGCCACTTGGTTCCTCTCTCACAGATGATTTCTGGTGAGCGAGAACAGTCCACGGTGTTGATGCACAGGTCCTGTTTGTGTGCTGCCCTTTCCGCTTGAGTCGTACCCAAAGCTTTGTGGTGGTTTCTAGTAAGCCAGAAGATGTGCAAAGACTTGTCATGCTGGAGAATGAATCAACCATGCACCAAGGTTACCTGCTCAATGTCTCTCCCTGTGCTTAACTATATCCTTCCTCTAAGGCAGAACTCATAAAAGGTAGTTACAGACCAAATATTGCTGTATTTCCCACTTGTTCCCCACTAACTAAAACCATCCTTCATTTTGTATATTTTGAAAATTAAAAATAGAACCTCTAGCAATGCTGGGCATTTGCTCCCTGGCTGAGAGCTGAGTAGACCTTTCTCCTTGTTCAAGGGCTATGCTGTCTATTCAGTGAAGCCTCTGCAGGCTCACTTTGCTCATTTCTAGCTCTTACTTGCAGTCTATGTGCTTTTGAGTTGGTAACCCCTGAGCTAAGGTCACTGCAAACATCAGATAAATACTCTAGATACCCCAGGGGAGTGAATGACAGACTGGGTAAATGCTAGAGATGCTTTGGACCAGAACACCACACTTTAAGGGTTCCAAGCATCTAAAGACTATTCTTATTGTTCTGGTTGTTTCAAGTTGACCTCCGTCCCTCCAGAGATGCTACTTTAAAGCCAGATCCTGTGCAGCAGCAACCACGGAGCATCTGTTTTTCAACTCACTTCCAGCATCTGGCTGACCATGTCGTTTACAAAGGCAAAAAGATACGGTAACACATTGAAGAAATTCAGAAACATTAAAAACATTTAGTGTCGTTTCTCCATTTTCTGTAGACCTTGAAGTTTTGATGGTTTTATTTCCTAAACTACTTGTATCAAAATAAGAATTGTGAGGGCTGTCGATGTGGCTCATTATTTAAGAGAGCTTGCTGCATAACCTTGAGGACCAGAATTCGAATCATTGTACCCACATAACAAATGGCACACCAAGCATCCAGGTGTAACTCTTAGGGGAAAGGAGGTAGGAGAACCACTGGGGCTATGAGGCTTCCAGTGTAGCCAAGAAAATGAGAGCTTGGTTTCAGTGAAAGATCCTCCTTCATAGGTGGAAAGTGATGGCGTAGGTAAGATGCTTGATGGCCTCTTCTAGCCTATGAACACATGTCACGTACAGGCACACATACCAATATGTGCCCAAGACACAAATGAAATAAATGGATGAGGAACTTAAGTCCTATGTCAGTCATTAAGGGCACCAGAGGACCCTGGCTGAATTCCCACCACCCATGTGGCAGCTCCCAACTATGTTACTCCAGCTCTATGGAATCTGACGCTCCCATTTTGGCCTCTGTGGGTACCAGATAAACATGTGATCCACAGAGCTACATGCTGGAAAACATTGATATGCATAAACATTGATACACATAAACATAAATGATAAATAAATTATAATTAGAACAACAACAAATAAAAATTGGAATTCTGTTGACAAAATTTCATATAGGGACTCTTGGGAAACCAGCATCTTTCCTATAAATAAGTTATCTCTATGACTTCAACATTGGACAGTTTAGTGGAAAATATGCTTGAATCAATACAAAAATGACTTCACAATTGCACAAAATTATCACCCTTCCATTCAATTGAGATATTCTCTAAATTCAAATTGTTTCATAAATCCCATCTCATTTTCAACTATAACCAAGCTGAATGATGTCCAGTTTATGTGTTGCTAAAAGCTAAGCCTAGGAACTGCCTGGCTGCTCTTTGAAAGCTTATTTTTTAAGGCTAAAATTGTATTCATAACCACTTAAGCAATATTTCTGGCTTAAGGAGAGAGATTTTGACTAGAAGATGGTGGGTGCCCATGTCTCACTTTCTCTGACTTTTCTTTCAATTTCCTAGTACAGAAAATAAGGGAGACAGGCAACCTGGCAAGAATACAGACAGACCAAAGACAAGAGACAATAAAAAAACAGAAGATCAGATTGAAAGACAAACTGATCTCTAGACACGTGGACAACAGAGATGGACAGATGAGAGGAAGGAAAGTGGAGTTGGTAAAGGCATTGCCAGTGCGGCCAGTTAGGATTAGTATTTTTCTTTACATCTTCCAAAATCCATGTAAGGAATAGAAGTACAAGCCAACAGCTCTTCCCCCATTATGATTATGACACCTGGCTCTTAATTCCTGTTTCCTAGGGTGATAAGTCTGAGTTCTCCTCAACCGACAAGGCAGGGAATACACAGACAACCTCAGGGTACCCTCAATCCACCTTATGTGTCCCGAGGCCAAATTACTACTGAACAGAATTAACTAATTTTAATTTCACTCTCACTCTGTATATCTTCTATCTAATCCAATTAATGCTAGATGTGAAGACATTCTATGTGGGGCTTGCTCTTCATGGGATGTAGGGGGAGATAAAGATGGCCTGGCTTTTAGGAAGAAGTCTGATTTATCTAAATAACCTTTTCTTGTTAAGATGGAAGTGCCATTCTTTGGTCAAAGATAAAGACACCATTCTATTTTCTTCCTTGAACCTCCAAATAGATTAAGTCTGAAAACAATAACAAATAAAAGGTTCCATCCTTACACACATTCATGAAGGAAACATCTCAGTTCACACACAAACCTTTCAACAGGTTGGATTACACATGTGAGGATCGACTGTGTGTCCCATGGTACCCGTGCTGTGCAGTGTGCTGGGACTTCCCACATTAGCTGAGTATAAACATTAACACTGCCAGAGCCTCCAATCTTAGGGATAATTGATGGGAGAAGAGGCAATGCTTCCCAGCCTCACATTTGCAGGCTACAGACATGGTGGCATTTACCCTCTAGCAAAGCTGCCTCTTGCTCCTCCTTGATCTTATAGAATAAAGTAGTTGTTACAAATTGAGCACCAGAAAAGAGATCTCTTAAAAACCAGGCAAATGAGCAGAAAGTACCCTAATAAATCTACAAACTATATAGATATATAGATATCGATAGATATATAGGTATCTAGTATCTCTAGTCTACAGTGCTTTGAGACAAGTATATTTTATAACAGCATTCCAATACTTTAGATGAACATCAAACTGTGCATATCACATGTTATAGAACACCATTTCAGAGTCTGAAACAAGATTGAAACAAATGATGAATGATTCCGCAGCAAGATGTGTGAATACTTACTTTGGATAGTCAATGATGTAACTTCCGTTAGGACAAGTCTAGTTTTACCTTCAAATGTGTTCATCTTATGTTGCTTTTATTCCAATGCAGTCCATCATATTCACCAATGTAATCCTCCAAGTGATTTATGCTAGTCATCTAGGTTTGAAACTTTCCTGGTTTGGTTTGATAAAAGCTAGAGGCTATTGCCATAAAAAATGTGAAAGATGACACCATAATACAATTCACATCAAACATAAATACAACAGCAGTGATATAATTCAGAGTGAACATAAAGGATGTGAGTCTCTTCTCCCTCTGTTCCCCTGATCCTACACCACAATCTCAGCCCAAGCTTTGCAGCAGAACACCTGTGGCAGCCTCTCCTGCTGGATACCATAGGTCTTCCCTTCTCTCTCTTATTCTACCCCTGGCTCCCTCTGGCCCTGAGCCACCATGTGGTTGCTGGGATTTGAACTTATGACCTCCGGAAGAGCAGTCAGTGCTCTAAACTACTGAGCCCTCTCACCAGCCCCTAGACCTTCTCCTCCTAATCTCCCTCTCCCAACTCATCTCTCTATCCCAGTCCCCAACCTAGGTGGTAGCCCCTGCTAGTCTAAGAGCCCCTCCAGTCTGGCAAACAAGTAGGCTGAGAGTGGATCCATACCTCTCCTCCTCCCCTAGATCTAATCCCTTAGTCTCATCCCCAGCTCTGTAGCAGAAAACCTCCCCTTTTCTCCTACCCCAGCCCCAATCAATCACAAAGACCTTTTCCTCTAACCTTCTTTTCCCCAACTCATCCCAGTACTCCAGCCTCCAACACTAGCAGGCATTCACTAGGATCACACCAGCTAAGTGGGACCAGAGAAACAGGCACCATGAGCATTCCACGGGCCTCACATGTTCCAAAAGTCCAGAGAGGAAACCTAAGCCAAGGAATGAAGTACCCACCCAACAAAGACAAATCTAGAAAGCAGCACTAAGTTCTATGATCAACCAATACCCAGATGCCTAGACACCAGTGCAAAACACAATCATTAACAGCCAGTGCAACATGTCTCCACTGGAGCCCAGCTACCCTACCAGCAGGACCTGAATATTCCCACATAGCTGAAGCACAAGAAAAAGACCTTAAAACTGCATTTATGAAGATGGCTGAAGTCCTTAAAGAGGAGATGAATGAATCCCTTAAAGAACTCCAGGAAAACACAAACTTGGAAAATGCTCAAGACTTGAAACTGGAAATAGAATCAATAAAGAAAACCCAAACTGAGGGAATTCTGGAAACAAAAAGTTGAGGAATTCGAGCAACAACTACAGAGGCAGGCTTCACACACAAAATTTATCACATACTTGGACTCAAAGCAAGTCTCCACGGATAAAAGAAAATAAGATAACTTCCTGCATCCTATCAGACCACCGGGGATTAAAGCTGGATATCAACGACGACAGAAGCGGTAGAAGGGTATTAACTTAGGGAAACTGAGCAAGTCTCTATGGAACAAAAGTAGGGTAAAGACAGAAATAACAAAATTAAAGACTTTCTGGAATTCAGTGGAAATGAATACACAACATACCCATGAAACCGGTTCTGAGAAGCAAGTTCATTCCACTAAGCATCTACTTTAAAAAAAAAAATGGAGAAAACTCAGACTAGCAATTTAACAGCACACCTGAAATCTCTATATTTCCACCAGACTTTCAAATAAAAACTAATACCAATATTCAACTTATTTCACAAAATAGAAACAGAAAGAACAGTGACCAATTAATTTTATGAAGCACAGTTAACTTGATACCCAAACCATCTAAAGACACAACCAAGAAAGAAAATTACAGATACAAAATTATTCAATAAAACACTTACAAACTGAATCTGCCATGATCAAGTAGGGCATCATTCCAGAGACACAGGGATATTTCAATAGTTGAAAAATATTAAACAATTATAAACCGCTGGAAGCCTTGCCACTCCTGATTTTAAGTTACACTACAGAGCTATAGTAATACAAACTGCATGGTAATTACCATGAAAACAGACATGTTGATCAATGGAATCAAGCTGAAGAGGTAATACCAATACTTCTCAACTTATTCCACAAAATAATAACAGAAAGAATGCTGTCCAATTAATTTTGTGAGGCCACAGTTTTACCCTAATGCTCAAACCATATGGACATAAATCCACACACATGTGGACATCTGATTCTTTTATAAAGAAGCTAGAATATACACTGGAAAAAGATAGCTTCTTCAACAAATGGTGCTGGTTAAACAGGCATCAGTATGTAGAAAACTGCAAGTGGATCCACACTTACCACTCTGCACACAACTCAAGTTCAAGTCAATCAACATAGGAGCTCGACAGCTCAACATAGGAGCAGATACACTGACCAACATAGACAGCTCTGTACTCATTGACACAGGAGAAGACCTTCTAACAGAACACCGATAGTACAGGCAGTTAGATCAAACTGAAAAGAAAGGTCATTTGGACAAAGTGGCAGCCTATGGAATGGGAAAAGCTTTCTACCAATTACACATCCAATATAGGTCTATAATCCAAAAAATATAAAGAACTCAAGAAACTAAAAACAAAATTACTTGTTCTCAAAAAAGAACAATTAATCCAATTAAAAATGGGTTACATGTCTAAAAAAAGAATCCTTAACAGAGGAAAGGCAAATGGCTGAGAAACACTTTTTTAAAAATGTTTACCATCCTTAGCCATCAGGGAAATGCAAACCAAAACTACTTTGAGATTTTCATCTTTGTCTTTCTCAGAGTTTCTATTGCTGTGATAAAACACCATGACCAAAAGGCAAGTTGGAGAGGAAAGGGTTACTTCATCTTATAATTCTACATCAGTGTTTATCACCAAAGGAGGTCAGGATGGGAACTCAAGCAGGGCAGGAACCTGGAGGCAGGAGCTGATCCAGAGGCCATGGAGGAGTGCTGCTGACTGGCTTGCTCCCCATGACTTGTTCAGTCAGCTTTCTTAGAGAACCCAGGACCACCAACCTCAGGATGGCAGCATCTACCCTGGGCTGGGCCCTCCCTCACTGATCACTAAGTGAGAAAATGCCCTACAGCTGGATCTCATGGAGGCATTCTTCTCAACTGAGGCTCCTTCCCCTCTGATGACTCTAGCTTGTGTCCAGTTGACACCCAAAACTAAGCAGTACAATCTTATAGTTGTCAGAATAGGTAAGATAAAAAAAAAAAAAATACACTGCCTTAGGGGTTCTGTTGCTGTAAAAAGACATAATGGCAGCAGCAACTTCCATAAAAGAAAGCATTGAATTGAGGTTGGCTTCTGTTTTAGAGAATAAAGAAGCAAACAGAACCTACACCAGTCTGCACCTGGTCCTCTGTTGTATACATTATAGCTTTCAGCTTGTATTTCTAGGGGACTGTGGAGTGTTTGAATCAGTGGGTCTCTGATACATTGTGTAGACTCTTCAGGCTCTTTTTCCTCTCTTGGGTTACCTTGTACAGTCTCAGTGGGTGGTTTTGGTTTCATCTTATTATATTTTATTTTGTCGTGTTTGGTGGTTATCCATTAGCAACCTGCTCTTGTCTAATCAGAGACAGAAAGGGAGTGGATCTGCTGAGAGAGTTGGTGGAGAGCATCTGGGAAGAGTACAGGGAAGGGAAACTGTAATCAAGATATAATGTATGAAACTCATGCTTCTGGACTCATTTGGACTTAGTTTTGCACCAGTGCCATGCTTGGAACAACATTTTCAGCCATGATTTGCACCCCATGATTTCATAAATTTTTCATAAACTTTCATAATTTTTCCTGAACCCTATAGGCAAAACCAACCCACGAGTATAGGCAGACAGTCTTTCATTTGATAAGAGAATAGCTAACAAATACATCTTTTTAGTATTTGCGTGGCTTACAAATGTTATTCACCTGGAGATGGCTAATTAAAAAGAAACTATTGAAGCTGTTGTGAGATCATATATGTGAATACAACCGTCTGACACACGGTCCTAGTAGAGATCATGAATATTCCAATGGAATCTTGACACAGAAGGAATCTTACAACTGACTGTAATGAAATTCGTCAACCACATACAGCTGCAACCAGGGCCATGAGGTGTTAGCAGCTCTATCTTCAGGCTAGTTCACTTATAACTAGTCAAATGATTTGCTTGTTATTTAGCTCAGCATACTTGTTAAATTCCCACACTTTGTCATTTGCATGTCATATCTCAAATGTCACCTGTACTTTTTTTTTTTTAAAGACAGTCTCTCGTGGGCATGGAACTCATCCCGAGAACTAGACTAGGCAGCAAAACCTGCCCGGGGAGTTTGCCTGTCTCTGCTTCCCAATCACTGGGATTATAAGTACAAACTGCCACATGTGGCATTTTGTTTGTCTTTTTTTTTAATGTGATTTACAGTGGTCAAACTTAGGCTGTGGTACTTGCAAGTACTTAAAAGAAAGTACATTAGTGAACTAAGCTACCCCCAGCCTCCAAACAGTACCCCTGTTTAGAGATAATTTTATGGATCAGATTATTTCCATATTTAAAATTGTATGCTAGGTAATTTTGTCTATACATCAAAAGTTTTCACTGAAAAGTCTTCTGTCTATTCAATATTTTTATGGTTAATTATGCAATTCTAGTTCACGATAGTCAGAGTACTTTTTAGTACCTTGATAGTCATAAACTCCTATACAATATCTAAGATATTTGAACAATAAGCAGTGGGATTTATTTCTTGCTAAAGGAACTTTGCCAAGTCTGAACTCCTGTATCCTGCTTGTGGAATATAAAGTCAAAATATTAGGCACTCTGCTCTTTCCAGTTTTCAAAATGAGCAACCTTATGGAAAGACAAGATTTTTTTTATAAATAACAAAAATAGAATGCATGATTTTCTACTTTAGAATAACAAAGTAAAACAAATTCTTCAAGCTTTCCCCCAGTTTTAGAATAGACTTGAGGAGTGGGAAAAATAACAAGGCAAATCTTAAGAAGTCTTACTTCAATTCTGGGTCAGGCTAGTTCTTGCTGGAAGCAAAACATATTCCAAAACATGATCAAACTTCACTTTCTCTCTTTGAAACATGTTTTTATGCTTGTTTTTTGGTCTGTGTCTTTGGGTATAGACCAAACAGCCCAGGTAATTTTCTTCCCAAGGATGTGGCTGAGATCTCTGTACATGTTTGCCCAGCGAACAGAAGAAATGAAACAGGATTGTCAGAGGCCAAACCTACTCCATCTTGGGACAGGCCTTCATCTTAAAGAAGAAAAAAAAAAAGCTAAAGAACTTGGCCCGCAACTGAACCCAAGCTGCACCCAAGTACCAGGAAGGACTCCAACCAAGGCTTGTGCTTGGCCAGCGTTGCTCCCTAGCTACCTCCTGCCAACCGTTAATCAAAGATTAGTCTGACTGTTTCAGATGTACTTTCAGACCCAGACAGTCCGTGATTGTATATGGACTTGCTTCAGAGTACTCACCTGTCGGTTTATAACAGTCATTCAGTTAGATGTTTGCCAGGCTCCACGCCCCTGCCCCTCACTAACTTGCATTCCCTATAAAATGTTGTTCTGTTAAGGGTTTGAGGCTGCTCCGCCTTCCGCTGTGTAAGGGTTGTGTTGGAGGAGAGCCCAAGCCAGAACTTTTAATAAGACATCCTAATGTAATTACATCAAAATGGCTCCTTGGTGGTCTTTTGGGGTTTATGAATGCTTCCTAGCACAACAATTGGATGTCTAATTCCACAAACACTTTACATCTTACTAGAAGAATTACCAAATTCTTTACAGAAAAACGAGGTTTCATTTCTGTGTAAATCAGACACTGAAGAGGTATTGTGGAAAACAGACTTCAGGCTTTGGTCTGAGAGTTTCAATACCGCTACTCTTGAGTGCTGTCTGCCTTCGCTCTGTCTGCGCCTGTTACACAACTGGAGCGGAGAATGCCCGTCCATACTTCCCTCTCTGTAACCTTCTTTGTTACTGCTCTTCCTAGCAAGGCTTATTTGTGTGCATCCAATTATAATGTCTAAACGGCATTTCCTTGAGCAGTATTGACATCCAGTGGAGACTTAGAATAATTACAGGTGTGTGAAAATCCTATGGACGGGAGCCCAGAATGAATGGCTGATTTGAGATTATCACACATTTTTATTTAGTTGCATGGAATTTAGATATAAGTTACAGATTACATAATTTATCCTTTCTATACAAATAGGTCACAACAATTTTACAATTTTGTGACAGAAACACTTTACATGAGTTTCTTTATATGAAAGCTTTGTAATTTTTATTTTTATTTTCTTACATTTTAGTGTAAGTACATCCTTTCTCCCTCTCCTTTTTTCCCCTCCAAACCTTTCAACATAATTGCTCTATTTCTAATACGGGTCCACTTTTTTCCCATAACTGTTGTTCCTGTTCCTTGCACGTATGTATATACACATATATTTTATAAATACATATATATGCACAGGTAAGACAGTTTCTCCCACTTTCAGTCTTCCTAAGTGGCCTTTAGATCTTTGTGTAGGATTCAGGCTTCCTGAGCTGCATACTGTCATTTATTTTTATTTCTCTCTGTATCTGTCACTAGCCACTCACAAAAGAACCACCACATATTAAGTATTTAAAGATATGGGTACATGGAGAGAGGGAAGTCTGGATCAATAAACCCAAGCCAGGGAACTGATTTTCATTGGGAAGCAAGGGCAAGAGATGAGAATTATGAACGAGATGATGAAGCATCCCCTCACGCCTGGACATGTTAGGTGATGCTGCTAGCTCTAAAGTTCCTCTGGCAGCTTCTCCTTGATCTATGGTTTGCTTTTGGGGGCTAAGTATCTAGTCATCTTATGCTGTGTACTAGGTCTGTTGATGAGGGATTTAACACACATGAGAAAGAAGGATGTGAAGTTGGGATGCTTGAATGGAAGCCCACTGTTTTGGGAAGGTTTGTTTTCGATGTCCAGAACATGCTGTAGTTCAGCATTCTTTGTGCATCTTACAAATTTATGAGCTGGACTCCTCCACTAACCAAAGGTGGAAACAGGGGATACTTTTTGGTTCATTAAATCACACAGTGTTACAAGCTTCCTTGATTTCAATCTTAAAACTTCTCAACATGTTAGCTTTCTTTTTAAGTTCCTGGACTATATGCTCCATGTAAATGACATCTTTCAAATGTCATTAAAGCCAGACATTCAATTCCTAGCCATCTCTCAATGAGATTACCAGCTTAAGGCTATGGAAAGTTCAACATAACTTAATAGTTCTACATCCTCTTGGGTAGACTTATGACTTACACAAGCGTGGGGTGACCGATTCTTCTGTTAATCACCCAATGGAGACAGTCTAGGTCTACTAAGACAGGAGACCTAAGGTAAATTCTAGTCTGTTCCAGGAATAGGTGTCGAAGAAGCATTTTTTAATAGGATGTTTAACACCATTTTAAATTTTACATTTTCTATTCATATTGTTTTCTGTGGCTTACAAAGATAGGCATCTTCAATGAACATTTGGAAATGTTTAAAGTGGTGGAATAAATTAAAGCTCCCAAGGACTTTAATTCTTGGCATCTGCAGAATCATCAATCATCCAAAAGAAGAAATCAAGTGGATAGTAGTCGAGGCAAATAGATACATGTCCTTTCATATTTGTGACTGGAGGGTTCCAGGAACCACTGGGGGTCAGCCTGAGCTAAATATTGTCTCAGGAAGGACTTCTATCACAAACTGTGCGGCTCCATCCCAGGTCTGTCAGCTAAGCTTTAGCCACAGGAGGGATGAGACAAGTTTCCTGTCGGAGCTGCTTCATCTTGGAGTCTAAATGACCTAGTATGCTTACTAGCTCCAAGCTTCAACCGTCTTTTCCAATCCCTGCATTCCGTGCTCGGTCCCTGGGTTTCACTCAGCTCTGAGATTCTCATCATTACTGTTTGCCTTTGTTTTTACCTGTTTTGCAGCTTCATGCTGTCTCTCAAATCTTGGTTTTGTTCCTCACTTTTTAGCCAGGTCAATGTCGACCCATGTTCATGGTGCTCCTCAAACCTCATTCTACCCCAAACATCTCGGATGTATGAAGTTTCATAAAGCTGCTGTTCTAAGAACTAATAAAGCAAAAGGGGAAAAAAAACCCAACCACAAGTACAGAAAAGCTTAAGTGAGGAATACTGGGCCCCAATAGCGTGCTGATAAAGAAAAGGCAAGGACGCACTGAGCAGAACTCTAGGACTATCCCAGGCTTTAACTGGGTAATCAAAGCAATGAATTACTGGAGAGAATCACACTAGTAAAGCTGTATGCAGATTCCAGTAATATTCCAGAAAGCCAGAAAAGAAATACTAGCATGGGGGAAGATGTCAGGAGTGGAAAGTAGAACCGAAATCTATTGGGAACTCAACACTGATTTCCAAAGAGAATATACAACAAAAATCAGGAAAGGGGACAAAAATAATAAGTATAGGCAGTTTCCAGAATTAAAAACACAATTAAAAGGAAAAATGAGACCAAGTAGTATGGTTTACTAAAGCATCATTAAAAATCAGTGTCGGTAAGCAAACTTCATAAGGTCTCCAAACTTGAAGAACTATGAGAGCTTTTGAAGCTTCCAAGTACCAAAGTGAACTTTAACTGAAAGATGCCCAAATCAGGAGGTTCTGAGACTCTTCCTTGAGCTAGAAGACTGTGGAAGCTACTGTCTCCACACTGACAGACAGCCAGGGCTTCTGCTCTGTGGTTCACTTCTCAGTACACGTGAATGTTAGGAAACTCTTTGTTCTGCTCGTGAGCCCTCAGCGTTCAGAGATCACTTTGGGCATCCACTAGAACTCCCAGGCTCAGAAATAAATTCTTGAATGGGAAGAAAAATATGATCATCAGAAGAATTATCTGTAGGGATTAATAGAGCGTGCTCCTGGGTGTGTCTTGAGGGATGTGTTACAGTTGGCTTGTTCATCAGCAATCAGCAGGGATTAATAGAGCATGCTCCTAGGTGTGTCTTGAGGGATATGCTACAGTTGGCTTGTTCATCAGCAGAGTAGAGAAAGCCTTCTCTGAATGTGGGTTCTACCATTCAAAAAATCAGGGACCAAAAATGGAAAAGTGGGGAAAAATCACACATGTACATTCTCCACCCTTTTCGAGATGACCCCTTGCTGCTCTCATTAGTTGTTGCTGCCAAACATCATCCAATTTAGCTTTGAATGAGGACTTGCTATGGAACGGCTTGGCCTTCAGTCCAGATTGTGGCTCCATCATTGGGAACTCTTGTCAGACACTTCCACATTATTCGACCGAGCATCTCATCCTGCTAGACTATTCATGTAAATCATTCTAAAAGTATCTAAGTAAACATATATACATCTACACACGTGCATATATAAACACACACACACATACACACACACATATATATATATATATATATAAGAGGGAGGGGTATGGCCAAAAAATTGGTCCAGCATAAAATTACAGACATGAACATTATTATCTCAACCTTAAAACAAGACCATATTTTGAAGCACTTTTTATTTTATTTTATTCAATCTGATGCGATTCTTCTAAACCGGTTGTCTCAGTTGCTTTATTGTTGCCCCTCCTCCCACACAGTGTGACAAAGGACATCAAGAGCACCAGAAGGAGGAGGTCAGAAAGCCTCTGAGGAGAGGGCGGTGGTGGCACACGCCTTTAATCCAAGCACTTGGAAGGCAGAGGCAGGCGGATTTCTGAGTTTGAAGCCAGACTGGTCTACAAAGTGAGTTCCAGGACAGCCAGGGCAGAGAAACCCTGTCTCGAAAAACCAAGAAAGCCTCTGAGGACAGGAGTCTCCCTGTGTTGGCAGACATTTCTCCAAGAACCGCTTGAGACATATGAAAGATCCCATCTGTCCTGAGCTTGTGATGGCTTCAATTCTGGGCAAGTAGTCAGTCCTCTTGGATAAGAAGTATCATCTTTCAGAACTGGACCTGGCACTGCTTCACGAAGGCATTCCTACACATCTCCAAGAAGTCAGACAGGAGAGTGGCTGTCACATCTAAGAGAGGCTCCATGTTTAAGATCTGTGCCAACCAGCACCAGCCATGATGTAAGCCATGTGCATGAGCCTCCTGCCGGTTTCCAAAGGGCCACTGGAGCTGGATGATGATGGCATACAAACGAGTCATCCCAGACATGCATTTTAGAAAGTTGTCCTGTTGCTCAACCTTGGAATAAATCATCTGTTGATGATCCTCCGAAGCCATCCCTTCCTTGAAAGCTGGATAGAAAGGGATGGAGGGCGGTCACTTTCTGGAGAGGAGCAAGCCTGAGCTCTCCCACGTTGGGGTGGAGCATCCAGATACCAGATGCCACCACTGCAATGGGGAATGCAGCTTCATGGTGAGAGGCTGCTTCCTCCTCCCCTTGTTTCACAAATTCCTCTGCCAGTTTGTACTGGACAGAGTCCAGCCCCTGGGGGTTCAGAGTGACAGACATGGAACTCCCACCAGATTGGACAGGCTTTCTGGAGAGCAGGCTGTGGATCTTATCAAACGACCTCCTTCAGCTTTGAACCTGCAGTGCTGGAGATCTGGCTCACTGGGATGGTGGCTGCTTTCTGCAAGTCCATCCTTTTTCTCTGACTGTCCTTGCTGCTGGTCAGGTGTTCAAAGGCCAACACACATTTGGCTGAAGCATCCTGAAGGTGCTGGGACCACTGCATCATACTATCTTGTACCTTCTCCTGCAGGGCTTCATTCGGCAAATCTTCTGGGATTGGGCTAGGTGCAGAGCTCTGGCCAGGACCCCAGACCCCTGCTGCACCTGTGACTCCTGCCGTTTGACCTGAACCTCCTCCTCCTTCTTCTTCACTTCAGAGGCTCTGGTGATCTGCTCCAAATTCGAGAGGAGGTCCCTCATTTCCTGGAGGGCTCACTCAGCCTCAGCTTGGTTCTCTGCTGTGGGATAGTCACTCTCCAAGGTGCTGTGAATCATTCCGGAGATGAGGCCACACAGCTGGTTGCCCAGGGTCTGGAAGGTAGCCAGATTCACATTCAGCAAGTATTTGTGCTGACTGGAGGCAGCCAGTTGCTGGTTGAGCTGTAGGACCTCCTCTTGCAGGGTGTCCAGGCTACGCAGACAGACCTGCCCTTCCTCCTTCCGAAGCTGCTGTTTCTCTGCCTGCTTCACTTGCTGCGGCTGCTGGGCTGCTCTGCTTCTCCTCGCTTTAGGTTGAGAAACTTGGCTCTGGAGCAATGCAGCTCAGCTTTCAGCTTCTCCTGGTGGCCCAGCGCGTCTCTAGTACTCTTCTCTGTCACTTCCTCTAAGTCCTTGAACTCCATGTGCAGCTTCAACTCCTTCAGCTCTTCAAACCTCTTTAGCACTTCAGATGCCATCTCTGAGAGGGCTCGCACCTTCCTCTCTTGCTCCCCCTGCCACAGCCTCAGGCCCTCCGTTCCTCTCATTCTGGACCCCAATTTGAACATTCGGATGCAGCCTTCCACTTTGATCACCCGAGAGGACTGAAGTGCAACAGGTTCTATGAATGGGCACTCGTGTGTACTCTGGGTTCCATTTGGTGTTGAGAGTGAGGGGGATTGTGGGCTACTTCTGACAGGAGACTTGAGTAGTGAGGATTGGTACAGGCCTGAAGCAGATTCAGAGGATGGCGGGTTATCCGAGGAAGGAGCATTCTCTTGCGTGCGGTGTGAGGTGTTGGGTAGGATGTGATCTACCACCCATCCAGAGTAAGAAGATAGTTTGGGAAGAAACCCACATTCTTCCAAAACTCCTGGTAGCATAGCATCACTTGTGGTTGTAGTACAGGCGGTCTTTGCTGGAGTTGCGGAGAGCCCTCAGGGTTTCCCAGCAGAGACCATTGGACCTCAATGACTTGGTAAGCATCGTCTTCTCTGAAGGAGGACTAAGACACGTAAGAAAGATGATTCTTTCTTTCTGAGATAGGTTTTATCTGTGTAGTAGAAGCTGCCCTGGAACTCTTTCTACAGACCAGGCTGGCCTAGATCAGGTATCTGCTTGCCTCTGCTTCCCATGTCGAAGGCAGCAAGGAGAGACTACTGTGTCTCACCCTGGGCAGAGCTTGAGTAAATATAAATTTCCCCAAAGCCCCACCTCCACAGTGACACAGCTCTAATCCTACAAGGCCACACCTCCCCATAGTATCACACCCTGCTCCAAATATAATTTAATCACCACACCAAACAAACAAAGGGACAATTCTTACCGACTACTAGATTTCTATAGTAATCAGAGACAAAAGATGCTACAGAACATAATGTTAAAATTAATGTGGGAAATCAGAAAGGCATAGACGAAAACCTGGGATGTAGGATTGAAAGAAAAGGATGGATATGTGTTCGAGTCTCATTTTCCACAAAGGCATATCATTTGGGGTGCTTGTACCACGATCATTCCCTCATTATACTATGGTTATATAGGGAACAGCAATTTTACTACAACACAATTAAGAGAGTAGACCTGTAAAACTGATTGGGTATCACAGTGGGTAAAGGCTCTTGCAGCCATGCTTGACTATCAGAATACAGTCTCAGATAGATGGAGAAAACAGACTCTCTCAGGTTGTTCTCTGACCTTCACATGGGTGTTGTGGTAACTTTTACACACCTACACACTCAAACACTACATGTAACAAAACTTAATTTATAATTTTATTTTATGTATATAGGTGCTTTGTCTGCATGTATATCTGTAGCAACATGCATGCCTGGAGCCCAAAGAGGCTAGAAGAGGGCCTTGGACCCACTGGGTACTAGAGTAGCACATGTTTCTGAGTGACCGTGTGAGTTTTGGGAATTAGTGCTCTTATCTGGTCCCTTCAACCTAATAATTTTTTTTGATGTTTGTAGAATATGATTTTAATATTTTCAACTGCTAATATTCAACAAACAGAATAATTATTTTAAGATATATTCTGTTGTCATATCTCCCTTTTCATTTCTGATTTTATTAATGTGGATACTGTCTCTGTTCCCTCTGGTTAGTCTGGCTAAGGGTTTATCTATCTTGTTGATTTTCTCAAAGAACAGGCTTCTATTTTTGTTGATTCTTTGTTTAGTTCTTTTTGTTTCTACTTGGTTGGTTTCAGACCTAAGTTTGATTATTTCCTGCCATCTACTCCTCTTGGGTGTATTTGCTTCTTTTTGTTCTAGAGCTTTCAGGTGTGCTGTCAAGCTTCTAGTGTAAGCTCTCTCCAGTTTCTTTGTGGAGGCACTCAGAGCTATGAGTTTTCCTACTACTGCTTTCATTGTGTCTCATAAGTTTTGTTATGATGTGTCTTCATTTTCATTAAATTCTAAGAAACCTTTAATTTCTTTCTTTATTTCTTCCTTGACCAAGTTATCATTGAGTAGAGTGTTGTTCAGCTTCCATGTATATGTGTGCTTTCTGTTGTTTTTGCTGGTATTTAAGACCAGCCTTAGTTCATGGTGATCTGATAGAGTGCATGGGATTATTTCAATCTTCTTGTATCTATTGAGGCCTATTTTGTGACCAATTATATGGTCAGTTTGGGAGAAGGTACAGTGAGGTACTGAGAAGAAGGTATATTCTTTTGCTTTAGGATGAAATGTTCTATAGATATTTGTTAGATCCATTTGGTTCATAACTTCTGTGAGTTTTACTGTGTCTCTGTTTAGTTTCTGTTTCCATGATCTGTCCATTGCTGAGAGTGGGGTGGTGAAGTCTCCCATTATTATTGTGTGGCATGCGATGTGTGCTTTGAGCTTTAGTAGAGTTTCTTTTATAAATGTGGGTGCCCTTGCAATTGGAGCAAAGATGTTCAGAATTGAGAGTTCATCTTGGTAGATTTTTCCTTTGACCAGTATGAAGTGTCCTTCCTTATCTTTTTTGATAACTTTTGGTTGAAAGTTGATTTTATTTGATATTAGAATGACTACTCCAGCTTGTTTCTTGGGACCATTTGCTTGGAAAATTGTATTCCAACCTTTTACTCTGAGGTAGTGTCTGTCTTTGTCACTGGGGTGTGTATGCATGTATGCAGCAAAGTGCTATTTACATATTCAGTCTGTTAGTCTATGTCTTTTCTGGGGAACTGAGTCCACTGATGTTAAGAGATATAAGGAAAAGTGATTGTTACTTCCTGTAATTTTTGTTGTTAGAAGTAAAATTATATTTATGTGGCTCTCTTCTTTTGGGCTTATGAAAGATTACTTTCTTGCTTTTTCTAGGGTGTAGTTTCCATTCCTGTGGTTTTTTTCCAATCTATTATTCTTTGTAGGGCTGGATTTATGGAAAGATATTGTGTAAATTTGTTTTTGTCATGGAATATCTTGGTTTCTCCCTCTGTGGTAATTGAGAGATTTGCTGGGTATAGTATCCTGGGCTGGCATTTGTGTTCTCTTAGGATCTGTATGACATCTGTCCAGGATCTTCTAGTTTTCATAGTCTCTGATGAGAAGTCTGATGTGATCCTGATAAGTCTGCCTTTATATGTTACTTGACCTTTTTTCCTTACTGCTTTTAAAATTCTTTCTTTGTTTAGTGCATTTGGTGTTTTTATTATTATGTGATGGGAGGAATTTCTTTTCTTGTCCAATCTATTTGGAGTTCTGTAGGCTTCTTGTATGTTCATGGGCATCTTTTTCTTTAGGTTAGAGAAATTTTCTTCTATAATTTTGTTGAAGATATTTACTGGCCCTTTAAGTTGGGAATCTTTGCTCTCCTCTATACTCATTATCCTTAGGTTTGGTCTTCTTATTGTGTCCTGATTTCCTGGATGTTTTGAGTTAGGAACTTTTTGCTTTTTGCATTTTCTTTGACTGTGTGTCAATGTTTTCTATGGTATCTTCTGCACCTGAGATTCTCTCTTCTATCTCTTGTATTCTGTTGGTGATGCTTGCATCTATGGCTCCTGATCTCTTTCCTGGGATTTCTAAATCCAGAGTTGTCTCTCCATTTTTATATCTTGGATAACTTTATTCATTTCCTTCACCTATTTGATTGTGTTTTCCTGTAATTTCTTTAAGATATTTTTGTGTTTTCTCTTTAAGGGCTTCTAGCTGTTTACCTGTGTTCTGTATTTCTTTAAGGGAGTTATTTATGTCCTTCTTAAAGTCTTCTATAATCATGAGAAGTGATTTTAGATCCAAATCTTACTTTTCTGGTGTGATGGTGTATCCAGAACTTACTATGGTGGGAGAATTGGGTTCTGATGATGCCAAGTAACCTTGGTTTCTGTTGCTTATGTTCTTATATTTGCCTCCTGACATCTGGTTATCTCTAGTGCTATCTGCCCTGGCTAAATCTGACTGAAGCCTGTCCTTCCTGTGATCCTAGTTGTGTCAGAACTCCTCGCAGTTCAGCTGTCTCTGTTTTTGAAGCATTTTAAAAGCCCATAATATCATAGATCGATTATTAAAAAAAAATAGAACTCACAAGGCTATTAAATGAAGGACTAGAACAAGAAATAGTGTCCTACCTTAGTTGATATGATATTGAATATTAATATTAAAATGTTCTGTTCTAGCTGTCTTTATTTTTCTTGTGTGTGTGTGTGCATGCATGCACACGAGCATGTATGTACATGTGTGTGTGTTATTCTAAGTCTCTCTTGCCTCAGATCTATTATTCTTCCTAGAAGTCCATGAGGCCGTTTCTCTACTAGACAGTAAGCAGTTTTTGAAAGCAAATGAAGAAAACACGCCTCAAAAACATCTGAAGAGTGAGTCTGTCACAATGCTGCCTTCAATCCCAGCCCTTGAGAAGCAGAGGCAGAGGCAGAGGCAGAGGCAGAGGCAGAGGCAGAGGCAGAGGCAGAGGCAGAAGCAGAGGCAGAGGCAGGAGAATCTCTGTAATGAGACCAGCCTTGACTACATAGCATAGCAAGCTCTAGGCTATCCAAGGTTATATAGTGAGAGATTGTTAAAGTTTCAACGTTCTATATCCTATATCTATATTCCTTCTATATTCTTATATATTATGCATTATCCTACATCCTATATCCTATATTATTTATACATTCTATATCCTATATTATTTATTCTATTCTATATTATATATTATATACCATATATTTATATCATATACTGTATACTATATATTATTATATATTGATATG
The DNA here is from genome assembly GCA_019843855.1 of Hylomyscus alleni. Lineage (NCBI taxonomy): Eukaryota > Metazoa > Chordata > Mammalia > Rodentia > Muridae > Hylomyscus > Hylomyscus alleni. The sequence continues at coordinate 26,739 of JADRCC010164254.1, forward strand.
TACACACACACATACACACACACACACACACACACACACACACATATATATATATCTTAAACATCCAATCCATATAGAGGCAAACTAAACTTCAGGAATGTCTAATCATGGACTAGACCATTAATAGAACTGTAGTTTGTTATTTTTGAATATTGTCCTCATTCTTTAAAAAAGACAATAACCAAACCAAAAAACCCAACCAAACAAAAAACAGTCAAACTTTTTTCACAGGAGAATACAGGATTAAAGCTTTATAATATTAATATCAATTTAAAGTGTTCTATTAAGTCTACTTAAACAAATTCTAGACATAGACTCTGGACAGAAGTCTATTGCATATTCAATAGATATGCATGTTTGGAAATGGGAAAGTATTTTCCCCTAAAGAATGAAAATATATAAGAATAGTGGCAGTAGTATAAAATATTAATCATGCAGAATAAAGAGTGCAATGTGACTTCATACAAACTTCTGAATATTTGAGATCCTTGTATCATATTAATGAACTTCAGAGTCCCAAAGGATAAACAAAAAGTAAGAATATGTACAAAAGTTTGTTCTTTGTTGTGTATTCTTCAACTGTTATGGCAGTGGAGATTCTGAAGGATGAGTTGCAGTGTTCTAGGTAAACATTACATATTCCTACAGACACCCATCCAAGACATTGGGCCTTTCTAATCTGGGGCCCCCATATTACCTAGGGCTACCTGATGCTTCATCGGCATACATTGCTAACCAGCCTGCAGACTACTTGATTAAGTCAGGAATAGATTCCTAGAATATGAACTTTGAACGGGTTCCCATGTTAACAAAGATGTTCTTGTTCTCGGGACCATGTTTTAAGAGCCACTGGTCTAAACATTCACAGGAATAACTTTTTAATCAACTAGTGGATGGGAACCAAGACAACCTAGAGGAGGCTTATGGGCTCTTAACCACGTAGCTCGTTGATAAGAGTCATCATCTTGTTGCATCACTTTACAAAGGAGCAGAACGCCAGCCTTCCTCGATGCTGGAACTGTGAGAATGCAGCCTAACAGTGTGTCCAAGAAGTAATATAAGCAGAGATAACTTAGGAGCTGTTGCAGTAAATATTATTTGGGCATTTCTACCTCAAATTAGATCATTTAGCTCCCAATTAAAAGACACAAAACCTTAATATTTATAATAAGCCTTAAAGAACTATAACTGGGCAGTTATCAACCCTCTGTGATATTTTGACTACTTCCCTGTCAAAATCCCGAGATATCCTTTGCACCTGAGTGGCTCCTACTCCAACTGGCCAGCCATCATGGCCATGATCCACCTACCCCATGGGGTCTTCTTCCTTCTTCTCTTTCTGCCCCCTTGTGGTCTCTACCTCAGACCCCATGCTCGGGAACAGGAACCCATCTCCCTCTTTTCTGCCCAGCTACAGGCTGTGGGCATCTTTATTGACCAATCAGGGATATCTTAGGGGGCAAGGTTACAGAGCATCACTTGGTGTACTTGAGGATCTCCTCATCCACAAAGATGTCTTCTTCTTTGTGGGGCAACCAGATCTTGGGGGCCAGTGTTTAGCATTACAATATATAGCAACATCAGACCAACGCACTACAAGGAGCATTAATAGTTAGTGTCACAGAGGGTCACAAAGCCAAAAGCTTAAAATAAAGCACAGAAATCCCTTTCATCAGCAAAAAGTGGTTATTTGCTCACTGAACAATAATAGAACCAGATTTAAAAAATGCTGTCTTCAGTGTTAGTCATTGAATACTTTTATATTGTTATTAAATCATTTTCTTTTCTCATTTAAGAAAAAAACAAAGATTTCAAATAGTTCGTGGTAGACTTAGTAGGTTGCACACACGATGCAAACTTTCTTTGGCTTGTTTTCTGTTTTACCTTTGAATCAGAGTTAGCTGGCATTAAAAACTTTGAGAAGTAGGCAGGTGGTAGTTATGAAAGGAAAGTACTCATAGAGTCCATTAAGAATTCTCTTCTGAGAGCTGGAAAGGCAGCTCAGAGGCTCAGAACACTTGGTATCTTCACTGAGGTCAGAGTTTGGTTCCCACCCCCCAAATGGTGGCTTACAACTATCTGTAACTCCTGCCACAGAGGATGGGATACAGTCTTCTGGCTTTGACAGGCAGTGCATTTAAACCACACATGTAAATAAGTCACACAAAATACACACATTTAAATACATATACATACATACAAATATACATACATATACACACAGTTCTTGGAAAAAATATAATTATCTTCCATTGGAAAGTCATAATAACATTTGTTTACGTTTGGGAAGTATCAGAGTTCACTTAATGTTTTTGTTAAAATCTTCCTTAATTTTAACTAATATAATAAAATCTGGGGGATTAAACTATCTTCCTGTTTCATATTACATGAACAAGTGGCTGCAAATCATGTATACCATTATGTTCCTCGTCTGGCGCCTGATTCATAGCAGCAGAGATCATGAGGTAATTACCTCCCAAGTTGCAGGCTTCCTTCACCTGTTTAATGCTTCCAGCTGCTATTTGCTGGCTGAATGCAAAGGGGGTGTACTCTAGCCCCATCCTTAATTATCCATCCACTCTCAAGGGAAGAAAAGCCTCAGGTTGTTTCCATGCAGAAATGAACACTGGTTCCTCACTCTGGACCTGCAATTGCTTTGACCATCACTCCAGCTGAATATTTCGTTTCTCCGTGGTTGAATTTTGGATTTTTCTTGGATTGCAGTTTCTTTGAATGACAATTCAGGATTATAAAGATGTGTAAGCAATAAACTTCTTTAATTAACTCATTATCCTTTGCAGAAAGACTTTGTCAGAGACCACAAATCACAGGGCTTATAAAATTTTATTAACACACAAATAAAGTAAAAGGCCTGGGAAACTTGTGTCAATTTTAAGGCTATCAAAATATATTTAACTTCTACAAGTAATTGAGCATCTCAATATATTAAATTAGTATTAAGTCATTATTTGAAATGTGCTTTTGAGGTTAGTATTTACTTACAATCAAGTTAAAAAGTGGAATGTAACTGAGACCATTTCCACAAGAGATTTATAAACCCACAAAACCAAAGGATAGTGTGGAAATCACTATTAATATAAGCATGTGGCCCTGCTTGTCCTTTTCTCAATATGGACTAATCAGTAACTGGCCTTTGAGAGGCAGCCTGGCGTTGCGAAAAGACTACAGGCTCAAATAGTGTCTCAGTTTTACTAGCTGTGGGCTTGTGTTGTTAATTGGGTCTTTCCAAACATCAGTCTCATCAACAGCAAGTGGAAGTAAAGCTATGAGAAAGAGCAAGAATCTTTACTGTGTGTGCCTGAGTGTGAAAGCACGTGTGTAGGTGTCCTTGGCAACTGTGACTCTGGCTGACGTGAACGTAACAATGTAGGTAAAACCTGCATTGTCTGAGTCCTGTTTTGTTGGCCCACCATCTCCCGATGTTAACACTTGCCTGGCTCACTCATTTCTGTACTTCACTCAACCAGTGTTCTACTCGAATGCTTTCTCCCATTCTGTACAATCTTTTGGAGACAGACTTGCAAGATGGATGCTTGACGGGGAGAATCAGAGTCTCTCTGAGACTGACAATGGCTGTCACATTTTTAAAATCATTTTGTGTGTATGAGGACTTATCCCAGCTCTTCACCCATGTGCAGACCAATGCTTGATATTGGATGGTTTTGAGGCATCCTTTCTAGTGCCATCTTGACCTGGTAGGAGATGATGACACAGACATTCACTTAAAACAAACAAACACACACACACAAAAAACCAGGCAAAGTTTCTATTAGCTATTTAAAGATCTCCAGAAAGTTACCTAACTTACCTGAATCAAAGTTACAAATATACAAAAAGAGTGATATTTTCTTAAGGAAAGTTTGGGGGCTAGAGATAGCTCAATGGTTAAGATTACTTATTGTTCTTTCAGGGGACTATGATTTGGTTCCCAGCATCCACCTGGCAGTAAAGGGCCAACTGTTACTCTAGTTCCAGCGGATCTGAACTCTTCTGGCTTCCAAGGGCACTCACTACACACACACACACACACACACACACACACACACACACACACACA
>JADRCC010164255.1:0-18804 GCA_019843855.1 Hylomyscus alleni
AGGGAGGGAGGGAGGGAGGGAGGGAGGGAGGGAGGGAGGGAGGGAGGGAGGAAGGAAGGAAGGAAGGAAGGAAGGAAGGAAGGAAGGAAGGAAGGAAGGAAGGAAGTCAGGAACTAGAAGAAGGAGCAGAATAGCAACTCAAAAGCACAGAAAACTAATTTCCATGAATTCCAAGGAAAATGTTCTAGCCTAAAGAAGGAGAAGCCCATAAAGGTACAAGAAGCTTACAGAACAACAAATTGATTGGACCAGAAAAGAAAATCCCGTTAGACCATAATGATCATAACACTAAACATACAAACAAAGAAAGAATATTAAAATCTGCAAGGGAAAAAGACCAAGTAACATACAAAGGTAGACCTATTAGAATAACATCTGATTTCTCAATGGAGACCTTAAAAGCAAGAAGGTTGTAGACAGGTTCTACAGACTTTAAGAGACTACAAATGTCATCCCAGACTACTATTCTCTGCAAAGCTTTCAATCACAATAAATGAAGAAAATAAGTCATTCCATAATAAAATTAAATTTAAGCAATATTTGTCTACAAAATAAGCCATACCGAAGGTAATAGAAGAAATACGCCATCCTAAAGAGGTTAAGCACACCCAAGAAAACACAAAGTCTAAATAATCCCAGAGCAGCAAATCAAAACATGTAAAACCACAAACATAAGCACATGTGTGCACATGTACATACACACACACACACACATATCAGCATCAATACTACCTCCACAACATTATAAACAACAAGGTGGTGGCGCACGCCTTTAATCCCAGCACTTGGGAGGCAGAGACAGGTGGATTTCTGAGTTCGAGGCCAGCCTGGTCTACAGAGTGAGTTCCAGGACAGCCAGGGCTACACAGAGAAATCCTGTCTCAAAAAACCAAAAAAAAAAAGAAAAACCAGAATACCAGGAATCAACAAATATCACTCAGTTTCTATCAGCATCAAGTGTCTAAACTTCCCAATAAAAAGATACAGACTAACAGAATGAACAGAAAAACAAGCTTCATCCTCCTAAAGCAACCACGAAATACATCTTAACATCAAGGATAAACATTACCTCAAGATAAAAAGGGTGGAAAACATATTCAACCTTAGAAGCAAGGAGCTGGTGTAGTCATTTTAATATCTGACAAAATACACTTTACACCAAAACTAATCAAAAGAGATGGGAAGAACACTTCATAGATGTCTAAGAAAAAATACACCAAAGTTACATTTCAATTCTTAACAACTATGGCTCAAACATAAGAGTATCCACTTTTATATATATAAAAAAAAATACTACTACAACTTAAATTAGATACTGACCCTCACACATTGATAGTGGAAGACTTCAATCCCACTCTTCCACTATCAGAACATCCAGACAAAACCTGAACAGAGAAATACTAGATGTAACATCTGTTATAAACAAATGGATATGACAAGTATTTACAGAACATTTCATTCAAACACAAAAGAATATACTTTCTTCTCAGTGCTTCATGGAACTTTCTGCAAAATTAATTACATATGTGGACACAAACCAAGTATCAACAGATAAAGGAAACATGAAATATCACCCTTCATCCTATCAGACCACCACAGATTAAAGTTGTGTGTCATCAACAACAGAAAGAATACAAAGCTTACAAATTTGTGGAAAAGTTACAACTCATTATTGAATTAAAAATGGGGTAAAAGTATTTCTTTAAGTTTAATCTTTTCTTAATTCAGTGCCTCTACATACCCATCCTTGTGTGAGTATGCATATTTGTTTTATTTTACCAAAATAACATGAAAGAAAAGTAAAACTTTCTAGAATTGAATGAAAATGAATATATTAACATACCCAAAGGTATTGGACATTATCAAGGTGGAATTTCATAGCACTAAGTGCCTACATGAATAAAGGAAGGAAGGAAGGAAGGAAGGAAGGAAGGAAGGAAGGAAGGAAGGAAGGAAGGAAGGAAGGAAGGAACAAAAGAAAGAAGGAAGGAAGGAACAAAAGAAGGAAGGAAAGAAAAAGGAGAGATCTCATACTAAAAATAAAATAACACAGCTGAAAGCTCTAGAACAAAAAGAAGAAATCACACCCAAAATAATTATATAGCAAGAAATAATTAAACTCGAGACTAAACTCAATAAAATTGAAACAAAAAAATTCAAAGAATCAATGAAATAAACAGACATTTGAAAAAAATGAGCAAGATAAAAAAGCCCTTATTCAAACTCACTAAAAGGCAAGAGGAATGCCCAAATTAACAAAATCAGATGTCAAAAAGGGGATATATCAACAGACACTGAGAATATCCAGAGACTCATTAGGACATACTTTAAAAACCAGTACTACACCAAATAGGAAAATTTAAAAGAAGTGGATTGTTTCCTCATTGGTTCCTGCTTGCCAAATTTAAATCAAGGTCAGATCAACAATTTAAACAGATGTATAACCCCTAGTAAAATAACAGTCATTAGTAGTCTTCCAAGGCCCCAAAGCCCAAGGCCAGATGGTTTTAGATCAGAATTCTTGCAGATTTTTAAAGAAGAGCTATTACCAATACTCCTCAAATTATTCCACAAAATAGGAACAAAAGGTACAAGGATCAGCTAGTTTTATGATGCCAGCTACCCTGATACCTAAACCACATAAAGACCCAAAAATGAAAGAGAATCACACAGCCATTTCCATAGTGTGCACAGATACAAAAATAATAAAATACTTGCAAACTGAATCCAAGAACACATCATGAAGATCATAAAGCATGATCAAGTAGGCTTCATTCCAGAGCATAGGGAATGGTTCAACATGTGTAAATCAATAAATGCAATCCATTATATGAACAAACTCAAAGATAAAAGCAGGATCATCTCATTAATGCAGAAAAAGACTTTCTGGCAAGCAGTAACAATTTCACAATAAAAGTCCTGGACAGATCCAGGATACAAAGAAAGTAGCTCAATAAAATAATGAAAACATACAGCAAACCTATATCCAACATCACCTTTAGTGGAGAGAAACTCAAACATGTCCATCAAAATCAAGGACAAGACAATGCTGTTGACTCTCTCCATACCTATTCTGCATGGTACTTGAAGTCTCAGCTAGAGCTAGAGGCAATAAAAGGCGATCAAAGTGATAAAAGTTAGAAAGGAAGGAATGAAAATAATAATAATAATAAAATGAATAATTAAAAAGGAATAAAAATCTTTATTTGCAGATGATATGGCAGTATAAATAAGCGACCATAAAAATTCTACTAGAGGACTCCTATTGCTGATAAATACTTTCAGCAAAGTATCTTCATATAAAATTAATTCACAAAAATCTGAAGTCCTCCTATTAACAAATAATAAACAGACTGAAAATGAGATAAGAGAAACAACATCTTTCATGACAGCCTCAAATAATATAAAATGTTGTGGGGTATACTTGACCAAGCAAATGAAGACTTGTATAACAAAAACTTCAAGTCATCAAAGAAAGAAATTGAAGAAGATATCAGAAGACAGATCTCTTATGCTCATGGGTTGATAGGATTAATATAATAACAATGGCCATTTTACCAAAAGCAATCTACATACCCAATGCAATCACCATCAAAATTACAACATAATTATTTGCAGATTGTGAAAGGACAATTGTTAGCTTCATTTGGAAACAAAAAAATTAGGATAGTTAAAACAATCTTGAATTATAAAGAATTGCTATAGGTATACAAGGTTTCAAGTTATACTTCAGTCCTATAATAATAAAAATAGCATGGTATTGGCACAAAAACAGAAGCATTGATCAATGAAATTGAAATAGTCACAGACATGAATCCACATTCCTATGGAGACCTGATTTAAGTGAAAGATGCCAGAAATAGACACTGAAAAAGAGACAGCATCTTCTGTGCTCAATCCATTGGATGGTTTTGTGTACAAGAAGCAAAATAGATCCATACTTATCACTCTGCACAAAACTCAACTCCAAATGAATCAAAGACATCAACATAAAATCAGATACACTGAGCCCAATACCAGAGAAAGTGAAAAATAGCCTTGAATCCAGTGGCACAGAAGACTTCCTGAACAAAACAACAATAGCACAGGCACTAAAGTCAATAATTAATAAATAGAGAGCCAGTCTCACCACACTCAGAGGAAGTTGCACTTCCAGGCACACTAACACGCCCAGGATCAGAGGATCAGAGGTGAGGAGGACATAACATCTGTCCCAATACCAGAAGTAAGAGGGACCAGCAGGACCCAGACACGCAGGAACTCCACCAGCCCAGTGACACTGATTCATTCCAGTCTGTGCCCTGAGCAGACCTTGGGCACAAATTTTGCAGCTGTCCCACAACACCCAGAGGAAGCTACACTCCAGGGAGCTCTAATGGGCCCAGTATCACATGATCCCAGAATCACAGGATCATAGAGACCACCATAGCAAGTCCTGGACACACCATCACACCAGAAAAGCAAGATTCAGATGTAAAATCACTTCTAATGATGATGATACAGGACTTGAAGAAGGACATAAATAACTCTCTCAAATAAATACAAGAGAAGACAGGTAATCAATTAGAAGCCCTTAACAAGGAAACACAAAAATCTCTTAAAGAAATACAGGAAAACACAATCAAATAGGTAAAGGAATTGAACAAAACCATCCAGGATCTAAAAATGTAAATAAAAACAATAAAGAAATAACAAAGGGAGACAACCCTGGAGTTAGAAAACCTAGGAAAGAAATCAGGAGTCATAGATGCAAGTTTCACTAAGAGAATATAAGAGATAGAAGAGAGAATCTCAGGGGCAGAAGACACCATAGAAAACATTGACACAACAGTCAAAGAAAATGCAAAAAGCCAAAAGATCCTAACCCCAAAAATCCAGGAAATCCAGGACACAATGAGAAGACCAATCCGAAGGATAATAGGTATGGAAGAGTGTGAAGACTCCCAACTTAAAGGATTAATAAATATCTTCAACAAAATTATAGAAGAAAACTTCCCTAACCTAAAGAAAGAGATGCTCATGAACATACAAGAAGCTTACAGAACTACAAATAAACTGGATCAGAAAAGAAATTCCTCCAGTCACATAATAATCAAAACACCAAATGCACTAAACAAAGAAAGAGTTTTAAAAGCAGTAAGGGAAAAAGGTCAAGTAACATATAAAGGCAGGCTTATTAGAGTTACGCCAGACTTCTCACCAGAGACTGTGAAAGCTAAAAGATCCTGGGCAGATGTCATATAGACCCTATGAGAATACAAATGCCAGCCCAGGCTACTATACTCAGCAAAACTCTCAATTACCGTAGATGGAGAAAAAAAGATATTCCATGAAAAACCAATATCTTTCCACAAATCCAGCCCTACAAAGGATAATAGATGGAAAATACCAACATAAGTAGAAAAACTACACTCTAGAAGAAGTAAGAAAATAGTTTCAACAAACCCACACGAACATAATTCAACCTCTAACAACAAAAATAACAGGAAGTAACAATTACTTTTTCTTAATATCTTAATATGAAAATTAAATTACCAACATATTCTAATCTATTGAAATCCAAAATATAAAGAATTAGAAATTTGTTGGCTGTCATCCAGTGGTCTCTCTAATCTGGCAATTGGAGAAATATTTCCAATATTGTACAATCCATATACACTTTCTGCTTGTTTGTACACGACAATGTCTTGCTGGGTTCCACATAATGGTCTTGAAATCAGGCTTCTCCTGTCTCAGTCTCTTTATTAGTAGGATAGTTTATTTGATGTTTTTACACTATACTATGGTTTTCAGAACAGCTTACATATTTAAAAAGTTTATATAGCCAAAAGAAACATAGAAAATTAACTTGGGAGGTGACTTGTAAGGGAACAACAAAGACTAAAACTGAATGCTTTGCTTGATGTTTGAAACTACTGTATCAAGTTTGAAGAAGAGAACTTTATAAGTTACTCTTTCTCTGTTATGAATGCTTTTCAAAATCTCCACAGCCAATGAACCATATTCTTAATCTCATTTAATGTGTGTGCCACCCTCTAAGCAGAACCACTGTTCATTGAAACAGTTGGTGAATGACTTCATGGATAGACTATCTTAATACACACACCATTTCGTAAATGAATGTAACCTGTTCTCTGTGGGCTAAGAATGATGACAATCACTCCAGTCAAATAGCTTTGACCATAGCAGGAAATCTGTATCCAAAAATTGTGCCTACAATTCATTCCTTGGCACAGTAGAACTGTCAACTCTCAGCTTAGCTACAATGGAGGTAAAAATCCTTTGGTGATGTGAGGGTCTTTGAAGTACAGCCTTATTACAATGAACTTCAATGTCTAAAAATTGATCTTATTTGGGTCTTGTACCACACTAAGAGCCAAGATTTTAAGCTCTACTAAAACCAAAACAAAGAAAAAAAAAGACTTTATCTATTTATCTATTTATGTTCATTTTTAAAAAATACTAGTAGTTATGTATTATTTTAAAATACAAAGTTAATATGTTTGGAGTTATTTCAAACTTATATTGAGACAAATGTATGTATTTTCATTATTGCTGTAGACAAGCATCTACATAAAACTTTTCAAATGATTGTTGTTTTATATAAAACAGTCTTCATAATACTCATTTTATTGTTACAATATTTTATAAATTTTAAAGAATATTACAAAATTTAAAAATGAAAAAAAATAATAAATGGGACCGTGTGAAATTGAAAGTCCTCTGCCCAGCAAGGGATATCATCATTTGAACAAAGAGCAGTCTACAGAATGGGACAGTACTTTTACCAATTACACATCTGATTGAGGATTAATATTCAAACTATATAAAAAACTTAAAAACTAGATGTCAAGAAAAAAACAATTTTAAAATTGGGTACAGGTCTAAACAGATTTTTCGAAAGAGTAAACTCAAATGGCTAAGAAATACTGATAACATATTTAATCACCAGGGAAATCCAAATCAAAATTACTTTGAGATTTCATCTTACACCCTGTGCATATATGAACAACTACAGAGACTCACAGCCAGACTTTGTCATTACGTAAAGAATTAGAAACTTTGGAACATTCAGCCCTACACAGGGTGACTCCATCAAATCCCTCCCATTGGAGTATGAGGAATCCTCTGGAAGAGAATGTAGAAAGAGTATAAGAGCCAGAAAGGTTAAAGGACAACAAGAAACCAAGGTCCTCTAAAGCAACATGATCAAAGCACACACAGGCACTCAGAGCTACTGAGGCAGCACGCATTGGGTCTTCCAAGGTATGCACCAGGTCCTTTGTGTGTATGTTATAGCTTCCAGCTTATTTTTTATGGGACTCCTGAGTGGCCAAACAAGTGAGTTTCTGTTTCTTATGCCTTCTCTTGAGATCTTTTCCTTCTGTTTTCTTGTTTTGTCTGGTTCAAATTTATTCATTTCTGTTATATCATTATGTCATAATCCCTTAGAAGCCATTTATTTCGTAATGATAGACAGAAAGAGAGTGGATCTAGATGAGAGGGAGATGAAAGGATACAGGGAGGATATACTGTAATCAAGATATATTTCATGAGAAAACATCTATTTGCAATAAACTGGTGAGGGAGATTAAGATAAATACCTATTTGTTCTCTCCCACTGTGTCTAGTGACAGCTCATGAGACACTTGGAATCTTCAGATTGACAGACAATGACTGAGATGAAATAGCACATCAGTGGCTGTGTATCCCCAGAAAGCCCCAGAGCAGAGGCTAGTCAGAAAAAAGACCAAAGCATAGTTTGAGGATGAGATTGGTTGATCACCTATAGCTGATGATGTAGTTATCCATGCCTATGTAATAACACTGTCATTAAATCCAAAAGTGGCAGGCAGATCTCAGAAAGCTTTCAGATGATGAAGACTTGGTGATGTCAGAGATGTTGCACTTTGGGTCCATTCCAACATTCGTCACCCTATTTATGCCTCTGTTGCATGTTTCATGCCCAGATTTCAATATAAATGGGGGATTTCAGAAAAGCTTTTCCTAGGATTATCTTTTTTTTTTTTTTAAGATTAACAAGAACATTAGTTGAAAGTGAATAGGTGAAGGGAGCTTCCTGTTTAAAATCACTTAGAATTTGGGGTTGGGGAGATGGCTTCGTGGCTATCACCACTGGCCCCTCTTGCACAGGACCCAGGTTTGGTTTTTAGCACCAGCATTAGGCTTAAATCTCCTACATCTCCTGTTCCAGAGAATCTAGCACCATCTTCTGGCTTGGGTTGATACCAAGTGCACATTCATTGCACTTACTGACAAGCAGAAAAAAAAATACAGCCACACACATAAAATAAAATTAAGTAAATGTATTTTTGAAAATGGTAGGACAGGTCAGAACCTTGAACTTACATTCAGTGCCTTAGAGATCCGTGCTTACAAGGGTGAGTTCTTAGCCACTGGGATCAGACTCAAACCATAGTCAAATTGTTCCATAGCCAAGGGTTGTCAATTGAGATTGTCTTTCTTAATATTTGGAGAAACACCACACACATTCTGCATTGTGTATGAGAATAGAGAAGCAAATCTACTTGTTTTTTTAAACCACATGTTGCAAGACTACAAATAATTTAATTGTGCTCTAATGTTATTTTTAATCTGCAAAAACATGGCACACTTAAATGTATCTCATGTTCTGTTAATAAAAGGTAAGAATATCCCAGAAAGTCATAGATCTGTTACAAGCTGCCTGTGTGGATGAACATTAGAGCAGAATGAAACTCTTGGGGAACACCGAAATGAGAAGTGAGAGATCTGGTCAACCATCTGGAATTTTCCTGCACAATGCCAAACATCCAGATACTCACTAAATCCTGGATGAGCACTAGCTGTCATTTGTCATGAGGATTTTGTCAGCATTCAGACGGTTCTAGAAAAAGGTTGACTTCCAGAAACTGAGATGCATTGCTGAGAGAGCATTTCAGCAATATCTTGAGACTTTTCATTTTAATGTCCACGTTGTGAGCAAAAGCCTGTGATTAATAAAGTTTGCAGTAACACAACAGCAAGTATGTGTTTACCTATAAAAGCACCATTTGAGCTGAATCCCCAAACTCTGTGCAAAGTCTGGCTTTAACTTTAATTAAAATAAAGATGCAATGTGTAGGCTGCCTTTTTTCCCAACTAGTAAAGAATGGCACTTATTACAGGAGAGGAAATCCACATACAGGAAAAAAAACAGCTGCAAGACAGAGGTGGTCTGCAGGAATTCAAGGTCTAGTCTTTCCTTGAGGTCTGGGAGTCTTAAAGTTCTTCAAGGGGTGGTTTCAGTTTTAGTCTTCCAATTTAGGGTTCCAATTTAGGATTGGTCAGTTTGAACAAAGACAACAGCAGAGCGCAACCTTGGATTTGGCCTTGAACTTGTCAAACTCGTCCACAGGCAGTAGAGGCTCTACTGGCAAGAGAGATGGCCAGTCACGCCTTTATTTTAAGCTGTTGTCTTTTGGTCTCAGGTCAGGAGGGTGAGGAAATACCCACGCAGTCTTTTTTGTCTTTCACTACAAAGAGAAAATACAAAGGTTTAGCATGTCAAGTTTGAAAATCACTATTCTATTGTTAGTCATTCCCAATAGCATTCCAATGAAACATTCAACAATTCTCTAACTCAGTACTTGAGTACAGGAGTAGAATGTTTCCTTGACCATATGTGAGGTCCTGTGTTTATCTTTAGCAACTCTCAAACTTCTAATAAGCTTCATGAAATATATACATCATTAATTGGTATTTATATGAAGACACCTCTAGCTCTCTATCCAGATATTTATATCCAGGGCCTCACTCAGCAAGTACTGTACATATTCATTTTCTGAACATACAGTCCAAAGATATATGGTATAAATAACATGTTTTGATCACAAAAAAATTCATAAATCAATATGTGCTTTCACATTAACACACAGCAGTGGCAAAAGTATCATAAAACAGGTACTGTGTACTACTCTGTAGATAGATTTTTTTTTAGTTAATTTTTGCCTGAGGATGTAGGTTGAGAATATAAAGATCTTTAAAATAAAAAAAACTCTGACCTCTACTCAAAGTATCTGATAAATTATGGGATCATGTTGCTAGTCATTATTATAGTTATCTATCTTCAAAAACAATTCCTAGTTAAAACTAAAAGAGCAGAGTGGGAAAAAGATTTTCCCAAATATGGAATTTATTCATTGCTTTCAGTTTGTTCCTGGGGATCTTTAAACAAACAATGTTTTTCTAAATAAATAATAAATTTTCCTCAAGTGTCTAGCACAGTTTCAAAATATAGTTGACAGAACTGGATATATTTATAGGCACTTAAGTTAGTATGACCTGGTATCATAAAGTAAAACTATTTTAAACTAAGGAAATAATGTAATGTATTTTATTACTTATTAAATATTTTTAGTAATTAAAAATTTCAAGGGTGTGTAGGTGAATTGTAATTAACAAATGAATATTCATTATTCTCACAAACAGAGGGACTGCATGACCAGGTCAATTCACACATTGCAATGGGTTCAATGAAAAAGAGAATACTGAAAAAATTTGTGTTGGTGTTTTCTGGTGATAGCCATTACAGTAATCTAGATCCAAACGTTAAAAATGAAGCAATCAGGAGAAAAACCATAATCCCAGTATGAGCCTGAAGTCACCGAGGTTTTCTCTTCACGAATAAAGACAGACTTCTGAACACAATCAGTCATGCGCCATTTGGGATTCTTAAGATTTACTGAAAAGTTTATAAAGAGTCAAGCCATACTCACGTTATGTTAATGCTCATACTTGAACTCATGGCTACGTCTATTTTTATTTTAGACCAGAACGTTAAGAGGAAGGGTTGACAGATGCTGTTATACTAGCAAGGAGCACCTGAGATGTGCATTGGGCATTGGCGCAAACTTAGCTGGCTGGCATCAGAGCTTGTAACAGGTGGCTGAGTACACAGTCAAATCACAAAGGCAGAACCATTTGCATTTCCTGTGTTATCTCAGTCTTTTATGAGTAGATCTAATTCCCATGATTATAAGGATTTTTTTGTTGTTGTTGTTTTTCTAAACAGGCTCTCTAAAGCATCAAAATATTTACTCAGAATGATTTACAAAGTATAGGTTTTTAATCTATGGTATCAGAAATTATAATAGCAGTATTTACATACTCTTTGACAGTATATGAATCCCTTCCTAGGCAACATTTTCTTTTTTTCCCCCACTCTTAGAGTCAACCTGACATTTTCAGAGAATGGCACATATTATAATAAGCCCATTCTGGTGGTTCAATCTTATTACCTTAGCTAACATTACACACTGGGCTAAGAGGGTGACAATTTAAGACTTCCCTGGGCTACAGGTAAAACCCGGAAGGTTACCTTACCAAGATTCAGTCTCAACATTTCAAGTGGAGCATGGATGTACTGGAGTTATTAAAGTTATTGTCTACCATGTACAAGGCCCTAGGTTTAATCCCAAGGACGACTCATAAGAAGAACGATATTGAGAACCTCTTTCTCATCAATTCTCAGCCATTTGTCTAAGATCGAGTGAAGAACCTCTGTCACTACCTAGACTTGCTCTGTTGTGTGTGTTTCCTGTCTTAGAATTCATGCAGTCACGTGGAAGCATCCCATCTACTAAAATACGATTGATATTGATGATCATTGTTCTAAATACTTGCAGACTTTTCTTGCACCAATGTAATATTTTGGGATTGTCATTGAAATGATCATATTTTTGTTTGGAGTATGGCCCATAATATTTTTAGTTTATTCCTACTAAAATTAGAAATAAGTGTAAACATGCCTACAGCAACATTCACATGAGAAAGTTCAGTGGCAATATTCACAAGAATGCACCTGTCTGTTTTCTTTTAGAGGGTAACAGTGGAGGAAGCATAATCAACATCATAAGGCAGCTTCTGTTTGGATTTTCACAATCCCCATTTTACAATTCACTGATCTCTAAATTTTAATGGGATAAATAACATCCTGCTATCTGTACAGGAGTGTGATGGAATCCTTGTTCTTCTCAGAGTTGTGGGAAAGAACCCATTCCAGGCTTGCTTTATTTGTTTTTAGATGTTCTGGATTCCCAAATTCTCCAACCATCATCGCTGCCCTATGAGTAACTCTGTCCAAGTCCCCACTATTATGAGAACATTGGTGATACTATGTCTTCCCACTAATGATCTCGTGTTAACTACAAAAATTATGTAAAGGCCCTATCTCCAAGAAAAATCAGATTTAAAGTTAGAAGAAGTTTGAATATCGGTTACAAACACTTTAATTCTGTTCATGACCACAAGGACTTAGAAAGGCAAGTAAAAGTGTCTGCATTTGTCATAGCAGAACAAAGCAGATACTGAATCAACACTTCTTCTCCATCTTCAGGACCCGTCAGTGCCCTATTAGAGTTTCATCTATCTGTCTCGTTTTGAGATCTGTCTCGTTTTGAGATTTGTTTCAATCCACATCATTTACCACTTTTTGTTTGTGTTCATCCTCATACAGTCTTTTATTTTATACAAAATTATGCTTCCATTTTGCTGAGTAAATTGAAAATATACTAATACATAACCCTTATGAACACCTGACACTCTGTGACCATGTTATTGGTCTTAGTGACATCCAGTGGCCATGACAGGTCAGTGGCAGGAATTCAGATCTTTTCCATAAGCCCCTGTGTTATGTATTATTGATCAGGAGAATAAGCAAAGACTATATTCTTCATCTACTAGTCATTTAAACAAAAGTGTAGCAAACTGTCATCTTTTGTGACTCATAAATTAGTTTTCATGGAGAGAAAAATTAGAGTTTATTATATTTAGTTTAATTTTGCATCATATTTGGTAAGAAATATCACCCTTCAAATATATGTAATGTACAAAAGCTGTTTTAACAGATCACAAGTAAGCAAAAATTATACACTGTCATAATATTCTGTTTCCATGAATCTTGACTGTAAAGTACTTTCATTTAAATATTAATATCAAGTATACATATTTTCCTAAAACTCAACATGTTCCTTCTCGATTATTTTTATGTTAGTGTATTTTAAAAATTATATACTTCATCAGAATGTGGTGAAGAAATACGGCTGAAGCTTGATTTCTTTTAAAGTCTGACTATATTCTAAAAGATAAATGAAGCAAAGAGCAAAAGAGAGAAGTGGAAGGAATAGGAATCAAGACACAAAGTGTATTTTCTAAGTTTTTGTGACTTGCATGTTACCAGTGTCTTTAGTCTGGATTTGTGATAACAGCAATGTTGATACAATTTATAGTGTTAAACTAAAAATGTATTATGAATAATGGTTATTTAATAACTTGTAATTTAAAAAATTAGTCATGAAAACCCAAATTAAATTAAATCTTCTATACAATGCAAGGCAACCTGTTTTAGGCTTCTTTTATTATAAAGTTCTAAAATAGTGCCATGAATTATTAGAAAATTTGGATAATACATATTTAAATAAGTGAATAGAATGCAGGACTATGACCCTTTGTGTTTCACTGGAGAACTGGTGTCTATAATGTCTAAGGAAGGACTCAACTGAGTCCATATTCAATGTGAGATCCTGGGTGAGGGAAGGAAGTCAAGGGGCATGGCCATGGAAACCAGTAACAGGTAAAGGCTTCAGAAAGAAGAGCTTTAACTGTGGAGGAAAGTCCGAGGAAAGGGAGAGACAATGCAGTTTAATTCTAGGCAAGAAAATAAAGTTTAAACACCAATGTGGCAACAACCAGGCAAGCAGCTGACCAGAGAGACAGTTGTTTGGAAGAACAAGAAAAAAAGCAAATGAATGAGTGTGGCTAGCTCATGCATGGCTTGTCCACAGGCAGATATACATAAGGGCCTGAAGATGAGTTATTCTAGATTTTTAGAGTTTAATGATGTAATATAAAGAAAGATACAATGAGCTGCAATGAGTGGCTATTAGAGGAAAACAGACATGGTCAAAAAAGATAAAAGAAGGTGTTAGAAAAGAAGAAAGGGGATTCCAGGGCACTAAATGGATCTGGTTGACAGCCTTTGGAAGGTACAAGTCAACCAGCAGCTATAAAGCCATACATGGTCTCTGAATGCTCTTGCTTCAGAAAGAAAATAGGGAGGATATTAGGAAGGAGAACTTGTTTAAGAGGAAATTAAATTTTGGCCTTGTGGTGGTGTAGAGGAATTTTAATCCAACAACTTGGCTGCTTTGGCAAGGAATCATATCCAAAGACCTTCAAGATCTATGTGATCTGGTTACAAGGCAGACATGCTCTGGATTATAGTGTGATCTCACTAGACTTGAGAGACCCATTTAGTAAACACTTTAATCCCAAACAATGAAGGTAAGGTTACTTTGTAGAAGGAATTAGTCATGTTTGAACGTGATGTCTAATTGAGGGGCAGACAAAATGACAAATCAGAGAAAGATTTAGCAGAATGAATGAATGCATATACCCAACTCTCATGAGAAGAGGGCAGAGAAAAAAGAGGAGGCAGTTTTACTGGTACAGTTTTACAGAGACGGATTACAACCAGAGAATAAGAAAAAGTCAGATTACAACAAATTGCCAGATTTAGTTTAAGGCCAAGGAGAGCAATTTAGTCAGAGCAGAGAGAAGCCAATTTGAATCAGTCAACTTGGAGAACAGTTTGAGCCAGAACAGCTGAATCACTCAGAGTTCAGAAAGAAGTAGTAAGGTTGAGCTTATTCATTAGTAATCCTCTGAGATGGCAATTACATCTGGTAAATAAAAGTTACATGGTAGTTTGAACAAGAATGGTCTCCATTGACTCATAGATTTGAAATCTTAATCACCAGGGTATGACACCATTTGAAAGGATGAGGAGTTTTGGCCTTACTGGAGGAAATGTACAATTGAGGGTGGGCTTCGATGTTCTCAAAAGCCCAACCCAATCCCAGTGGCTCTCTTTTCCTGCAGCCTGCAGATTCAGAGGTAGAATTTCAGCTACTTTTCCAGAACTCATGTCTGTAGGCCACCATACTTCCTGCCGTGATGATAATGGACTAAACCTTTGAAATTATAAGCAAAACCCAATTAAATGCTATCTTTTATAAGAGTTGCCATGGTCATGGTGTCTGTTCACAGCAATACAATACTGACTAAGACAGACCAATGCATAGGAAAATTCCTACAGAGAAATTTAAGTGTTAAGGATTAAGGTCAAATGTAAGAATTTTATCCCAAAGCTTAGAAAAGGTCCTCCAGAGCCTAAGGAAAGCATTGGGTGAGGTTAGGAAAGGATCAGAGTGCTAAAAATAACACAGACCTGGGGAAGAGAAAATAAAGATTAAAAACTAACAAGAAAATAATACTTTAAAAATTAATGGAGAAGATGAGATATGAATCTCAGGCAGAGTGCTTGCCTGGTATGAGAAAAGTCCTGAGTTCAATCCCCAGTACTATGCTAAAAAATAGTAACTGATGGCTGTGTTTATTCCTTTTCTGCCTCTAGGACCAAGTACTTATGCTGAGCAACACAATGTGGGGGAAACAGGATTTTCTTTGCCTGTGGTTTCAGTGCATTGTTGAGAAGATATAGCAGAGAAGCATTACAGTGGTCACCACACAGAAACAATGCCTCTGTTGACTACACTTCTCATTTTTTCTATTTCTACATCATCTGCCCAGCTTACTGAACCATGTTGTATAGTGATTTCCTCTGAATTGAAACATTCCCTCTTGGAGAGAGAAGCAGGCTCAGAATACTGATTTGTAGAAACAAAATATTAAAGCATTGTATAGCTAATGTCTACTTCTAAATGGCTAAAACAGCTTTTGTAGGTTATAATCCTTGAAATTACTGAATACATGATTTTATTAGCAAATGTGAAGCAAAAATAAAACCAAGCATGATCATCTCTACTTTTTTCTATATTAGAAATTAATTATTTTATGAATCATAAAAAAACGAGGTTTTTTTTATTACATTTTTCTTAAGATGGTCTGTAGGTGAAAAATATGATCGCTTTGCTATTTTTTGGGTCAGAAACACATAATAAGCAACTCTTAGAGTCTCAGTACACTAGAACTCACAAAGTTACTTAAAAGGTTTTACACTTGTTGGGGAGGAATTCTCTTCTACTAGCTTAGCTGTCTGCAAATCATTCAGGGAGCTCCAGGTGGGGGAGCTTTCCAGGGATACAGCTGCCTTTGTGTCATCTGTGCTCCTCAAGTACTTGACTACATTCCTCTAGGTAACCCTAGAAACTCACACATTCACTAAAGGAGACTTCGATGAAGTCACCTTCCGGATCTGGTGTTGGTATCCTCCCTGTGGCAAATAGAGAAGGATCTGTTCCTGTCTTCTCAAGAAAGCTCACACAAGGGTTGTGTTGCCACAGTTCAGAATTTCAAATTAATCTTGTCGTCTTAACAAATCCTCTGTAGAAACAGCCTTACAGATCTATCCTGAGGAGCTTTTCACTCATTCTCCATGCCTTCCCCATGCCAGCCAACTTTGGTAATCATCCTAAATCTACCTTTGGTTGACTTACATTCACATACAACTCTAAGAATGTCACATTCCACTGTAAACCTACAAAGCTCATGGCAATTTCATAATGCAAAATGCTTCACCTTTCTCCAAAAGTACAGGTAAATTGACATAAATAAGAAAAAAATGTATCAGCAAAATAGAATGAATCCACACTGGTAACATACATTTAGCTCCATTGGGGCAAACAGGGAGACAGTTCTTACATTAGTAACTTCAAGGGAAATGTTTTCACAGGGAGACTGGCCTCCATCCAAGTCTCTGCAGCTGAGGAGAAAAGATGTTATTGTGGAAATTCATTAATTAAATGGAACAGGGTCATCCATCCATAGACTGGTTAATAAAAGAAAACAATGATATTTGGTAGAGATGAGAAGATACATTTTTAAAATAAATTTCATAGAGAAAACTGCAATAGTTAGAAACAAGACCAAAGTGGAAACAGAAGCATGAGCTGAGGAGGTAGGCAGTGAGCATAAGTGTCAATGTGATTCCCTCTCCAAGTGAGAAAACATGGGGTTGTAGTGTGTGGGTCCTTGGTTTGCAAAGTCACCAATTAACTTGACCATTGCCAAGATGTATCTGCCTCTGAGACACAAATAAATACAGAAGTGAAAACAGATGAACTGTTTAAAGAGGAGAAGTCCAGTAGGATTAGGGGCCTGAAGACATAAATCAAGGAGTGGAGAGATTTGTGTCCCACAGGGCTATGTGTCAGTGAGGGAGGAGTGGTGAACCAAGAGAAGCCAGCCTTGCTGAACATCCACAGCAGGCTCTGCCAGGGAACCAGCTGTGCTGAGCCACATAACCTTCTCAGCAGCTCTCTCTGTCTACCAGCAGAAGGTTTACCATGGAGCCATCAAAGGCTGAAGCCAGGAAGGGCCCTCAAAGGGGTGCAAAACCCTGGCAGGAACAACATCTAGGTAGCTGACCACTAAATCCACCGTGAGACAGAGTCCAATGTGGTCAACATCTAGGTAGCTGACCACTAAATCCACCGTGAAACAGAGTCCAATGTGCTCTAATGAGAGAAGTCTGCTTGAAACTCTACAACAGTCTATGAGTTGCATGGTAGTTCCCAGGTGAAGCAAAAAGTAAGACTTGACCATTGCAGAAGAGCAAGAGAAAAGACTACATGGGAAGGAGATGAATTTGACACTTGTCAGTGATAGAGAACAGTATTTGTGATAGATTATTTTATGATAGCAGCTGCTATGTTTAACTAATTTGACAGAGGTATTAACCATAAGGTCAGAAGTTCTGAAAAGAACTTAGATGGGCATGAGAGAGAAGGAAACCACAGAGAGTAAGTGAGGGCTGAATACTAGCACTTTAGGGAAACACGTATTTTTGTTATAGTAGTTCTCAACATTTTCAGCAGCTACAAAACCATATTCAATTGCTTTGGTTCCATTTCTTAATTAGAAGCTAGTGGATAGGCTACTCTGCCTGTTTTCTGAATATAAAACATTGTGTGTGTGTGTGTGTGTATGTGTTGTGTGAGTATATGTGTGTATGTATGTATGAGTGAGTTCATGTGTATTGTGTGTCACTGTGTGTGCATATGTGTATATATGTATGTGCATGTGTGTGAATGTGTGTGTATGTGTGTTGACATATACATTGACACTCATGGGACACAGAACCCCTCAGGAGGGCAGGGGACATTTTCTGAGAGTAGATTTACTCCTTCCACTTTGTGGATCCAAAGAATCAAATTCACATCATGAGGCTTGACTTTAAGGATTCAAATATGATGCTTTGATGTGATCACACATAGTTAAGATTCGTATACCTATTGACTTCCATGTTTGAACCAGACTTTTTGAGAACTTTAACAAACACGTTTGGAAAAAATAATGGTTCTCTAAGAAAATAGACCAAGGTAAATAAAAAGGCAAAATGATGGACTAAACTGCTAAAAAAAAAAAAAAGAAAAAGGTGGATATTCTAATATGATTAACACCAATAATAATAATAACTATTATTTATATTTTAATACAATATACTATAGGATAATATATTGTTCAATGCATAATATTTTATATAATATTATGTAATATATTATATTTATATAAATTATTAATAAACAACAAGAAGCAAATTCAGGCAAGAGGAGTCAAAAGCAGGAAATAATCAAACTCAGGGCTGAAATCAAACAAATAAAAACAAAAAGAACTATACAAAGAATCAATCAGCTGGGCGGTGGTGGCACACACCTTTAATCCCAGCACTTGGGAGGCAGAGGCAGGCAGATTTCTGAGTTCGAGGCCAGCCTGGTCTACAGAGTGAGCTCCAGGACAGCCAAG
>JADRCC010164256.1:0-15000 GCA_019843855.1 Hylomyscus alleni
GTGTGTGTGTGTGTGTGTGTGTGTGTGTGTGTGTGTGTGTGTGCGCGCGCGCGCGCGCTCTGGAAAGAGGAATCGCCATGACAAGATATCTTCTTTGGATTGTCTGTAAGAGTATAGGACATTCTTGAATAATGATTGACACGGGAAGGCCAATTCCACCGGGGGCAGCACAACCCTTGGTCTGGTGATTCTGAGTAGGTTAGGAAAGAAAGCTGAGCAAGCCATGGGGAGCCAGCCAGTAAGCAAGCAGCACTACTCCATGGCCTCTACGTCAGCTCCTACCTCCAGGTTCCTGCCCAGAGTGCCCTGCTCGATGAAATAAAGACTTTTTCTTCAAGTGCTTTTTGGTCATGGATTTTATCACAGAAATATAAACCAAACTAAAATGCCAATTTTGTTATTGTGTTTTCCAGAGACATTCCATAAAATGCTATAAGCAAGTACAAATATTAACCAGACCTTTCCCCATAATGTCCTAATTTTTTTTTTTTTTTTTTTTTTTTGGTTTTTCGAGACAGGGTTTCTCTGTATAGACCTGGCTGTCCTGGAACTCACTCTGTAGACCAGGCTGGTCTCGAACTCAGAAATCTGCCTGCCTCTGCCTCCAGAGTGCTGGGATTAAAAGCGTGCACCACCACCGCCTGGCCTAAATTTTTAAAATTACTATTACGATGACATATTCATAAGGCAGAACAGCCACCAAAAATAATGTTTTTGACCTGTGACCTCCTTCAATAACTTTAAAAATACTTTTCAGAAACTATATATTTAACCTTATGGGATCCTTTTTACTAGTTCAGTTTTGTTTTGTTTTTTAAGCTTTATATGCCAGTTTATATGCAAATGTGACTTCAGGGTAGAGTACATCACGTTTCAGTCTGCCAACTAACTTGCACCGACAGGCAACAGGTGTAATAGAAAGAACAATAGTTAAGAATCAAATGGAGTTTTATACAGCTGCCTGAACACACTTGGGTAAACCCATTCCTCTTTTGGAGTGGCATTTTTCTCATTTGCATAAGAATTTAACTGGATGGCTTTGTTATTCTTTGAACAGCAATCCCACTGAAGCATATTTTAACCAGATTCTAAAGTTTATTTTCAAGATTATAACTTACGAAGTCATTATAAAAATTCATGGTTAATAAACTGCATACTAATAGTATCCATTTATAACAATGTATGCGAATATTTCCATTTACAAAGGTTCAAGGGAAGACATCACTGGGCAAATATTCTTCATGCTTTCTAAACCTGACAGAGACCACGGAGCAAGACAATTCTTAGCATTTGATGAAATAAATAAAACATTTGAAACTGATATGTCTTCAATTGTTTTTTCTAAGACAGACTATAAACATGCGCCTCTTCTGTCGCTGGCAGCCCCAACTGGGTGTTTCTCTTCTTTCTTGTCGGTTCTTCTTGAAGCAGCAGAGGGGGAAGAGCATAGGCAGGGGTAAGACTTCATCTTACAATATATTCAGGGTTGCTGTATAATAAAAAGTTTACTTATCTAAGCCTAAGTTACTATGCTATTGTAGTAGACCTGCCTTTTGTGATCCTCTGAGACTAGAAACCTCAGTTTCTGGCACTTAGCACCTCATTCTTTAACAGCAGGAGATTAAGTAAAGGATGAATTGCTAGAGCCTTTTCCCTATTGTCCAGATGCCTCTTGCTTGTAGGGTTAGGGGGTAGTTTGGAGCCATAAACTTCTATTGTACCAGGTGAAGAGAATAACACTCACAGAAGGAAAAACTTTTACATAAGCGAATATACATAATCTCACATAAATTTATATACAGATTCGTGCTTATCTTTTTCATTTATACATATCCACTCATACCCAGATGAGCCCAACTTGGATGCATTCTCACAATTACATACTTACACACACACACATGCACACACTCTCACAATTACACGCATGTGCATATGGAGCAAAAGACAGCACCAGTGCAGAAAGAACTCACTCATTCTGGATGAAAAATGGAGCTCCTATCTTTATTACATAGAGAAAGAAAAGTCTTCTACCGTTTTAATGCTAAATGAATTAAACCCATATTTGTAAGAAAAAGCTTTGTTTCTTTTAATAAGACTAAGCCTGCCTTGTCTTTACCATGGGACCTGTTCTGTCCCATGGTGAGGAGAAGCCTGCCTGCTCCTTCTGCCCTCTGCAGCATCTTCTTTTTTCCTCTTGCCCTCTGCATTCTGCACATTGTTCTCTTAATATTTTATGTTACCTATAGTTTCTAAGTTATTCTCCTCTGCATTCTCCTTCTAATCTAAAAAGTGCTCTGTCTAAAAACTTCTCCTCAGCTCAGTTCCTCTCTCAGCTCAGCTCTTCTCACCTCTATTCCTCTCACCTCAGTCCCCCAGTTCTGATTCTTCTCTTTGTCCTCAGACCTTAAACGTCTTTCAGAATACATGATCACATGCTAAAAAGTTCATCAAAAGTTCACACAGAAAATCAAATCCTAAATTGAAATAGAAGTTTACAACAGAGAATGTTTACATGCATATCCATTAGGAGTAATTATCTAGCTAAACATCCATCACCTGTCTCAGCTCCACAGGTTCACTGAAGTTTCAAGACCATAAGTAAAATTTTGTATTGATAAACCCAGTCAATATTTTAATCTTCTGTCCTAGCACCTATAAGAAATCGTTAGTCCCCCTATTATGACCTTTGGTTAATTATTTTACAACCTCTTGGAATGTGCTCTGAGTAGGAGAATGTCTGGTTACCATCTAAGAGTAATTAACTGTAGACACTTGGTAGACTGGCAGAGTTCTTTCATTGCAGTTTTGACTATCAGAAAAGGACCTAATAGCAGTCTCATTATAAAAAAGCTTAATAATCACAGATATAATTTTAGGAATTCTTATAGAATCATCATAAAGACTTAAGTCATCTATTTATCTATATAGCATCACTGTAAGACAGTACATTTTCGTGGATCTGCGGAGATCTGCTCCAAAGGGGTATGCTATTATTAGTGATTATTATATATGTACAATAATAACCGGGAAAACATTAATATCAAGAATCTTTCCTAAAATTAGTCCCTTACAGCCTTGCTTAATAAGGGCTCACCTGTCGCAGATTATATAATAATCCGAAGCAGGCATTTCAGGATGACCACCTGCTAATTATTAGCTTTTCCTATTATGGCTCCTGACACTCTCCTTCATGTATTTCTCTCTCTGACTGTGTTCTTGCTAATCGGGAATTGGTGCATGTAAACAACTCTGGGTGGTGGTTAGCAGAGGACAAAGCTCATAGCCTCCCATCCTGTTTTCAGTGACCTGAAAACAAAAATTGGAATACTGTCACAAAAATGTTCTTGTTGGTATATGTGGGGCAGTGAGCAGTTCTGACAGCTGGAGTCCAGTAGAGCAGAGCCACCTCGGAACCCCAGAGACCCACTCACTGAGTGAAGTAATTTGCTCATGAGGGTCGGTAGGCGGTCGGTGGATTGCTCCTGAGACCAATGGCTCAGATTTCAGCTCAGACCCCTCACAGCTGCCCCTGCAGGAAATGTGTACTCTATCAGGCAGACACTGCCTCAAACTCTCAGCATTCTAGCTGGACCTTACACACAGTCATCTGACCACAAGCCAGGTATGCCACGCCCCATACAATAAAAGGGGTGGTTTGCCCCCTCCTCACTCTCTTCTCCTACCCCTCAATCTCTTGTTCTCTTGTTCTCTTTCTCCCTCCTCACTTTTACTCTTCGTCTCTCTCCTCTCTGCTCTTTGTTCTCTTCTCTGTCTTTCTCCCTCTCCTCCTCTCTTTCTTCTTTCTTTCTCTCTACTTAACAAGCATATCCTTCCTACAATAAAAATTACAGGAGATACCAAAGCATTGGTGTTTGTTTGTTTGTTTGTTTGGTATTTACTTTTTAAAAATCTGAGATCATAATATAATACTTTTCTCTTCCCTTCCCTCTCTTCAACCCCTTGTGGATATTTAATTTCGTTCTCTTTTAGATTCATGGCCTCTTTTTCATTAAGTGTTCTTGCATGCATATGTGTATATGTATATACATTATTAAATACAACCTGCTCAGACTGTATTATATAACTTGCATATATGTTTTCAGGGCTGGCCATTTGGTACTGGAAATAACTTGGTGTATTCTTCCCTAGGGCAGTCTATTCCTCCAGTTCCTTATCTAACTGTGGATTTTGTGTGTGTGTGTGTGTGGAGAGAGAGAGAGAGAGAGAGAGAGAGAGAGAGAGAGAGAGAGAGAGAGAGAGAGAGAGATGAGGCTTTGTGTTCCTCTTCTAATTTAACATATCTATTGGCATCATCTTGGTCAACTCATGCTTGGGCAGTCATATTAGTGAGAGCTGAGCATGTTGAGGCAGGCCTTTAACACAGCCATTAGGATGCAGAAGCAGATGGATATGTGGAAATTTGAGGCCAACCTGGTCTACATAGTGACTGCATAGTAAGTAAGCAAGCAAGCAAGCAAGCAAGCAAACTAAACAACAACAACCTTATACCAAAATAATATTTTACTGACTTGTTTTTGGTTGACATAGTTATCTTCATCTAATTCATCTATTTCATCCAGTCACTGGAGTGGGTACCTGTGTCCCTTATATTTTCATTAACTTGAAACAAGCTAGCATTACCTGGGAAGAGGCAGCCTCAATTGAAGAAATGCCTTCATAAGATTAGCTTGTAGGCAAATCTATGAGGGAATTTTCCTGATTATTTGATATGGAAGGGCCCAGCGCCTCTGTCTGGTGCCATATTTGGTCAGATGGTCCTGCCTGAGTTGTTTTTCAAAGTAAGCAGAGTAAGCCATAGGAACAAGCCAGTTAGTTGCACTATTTCATGGCTCTGGGTCTAGTTCTGCTTCCAAATTCTTGCTTGGGTTTTGGCCTGTCCTCTCTCACTGATGCATTGTGATGGGAAAACTCAAATGTAAATGTAAGTCTAATCAACCTTTCCGCCATCCATTGATTTTTTTCATGGTATTTATCACAATAGAAGGTTAACTAGGACAGTACCTCTCATTTTTACAAAACAAAAAGCAAACAATAAACCCAAATGTAGTCAATGCTTTTACTAATTGCTAAATATGTGATAGAAATATTGGAAAATATTTGAATGATAATATATATATTTAGTTATCATTTTCCATTATTTTTATTACATACACATATATAATATAATCCAACTGTGCAATTGTCTATTTTAGCTCACAAAAAATAAAAAATAAATTTAAGAAATTTTAGTCTGTTTTATTAAGGTACATTTAGGTTTTGCCTCTTTATATTATTCTGTTTTTAATCTTAAGTTATACTGTTTTCCTCATGTAACATCAGGCATATTGGAATGTACCTATAGGAACAAATATTTGTACATTCAATTATAAGTGAGGATTTGAAAAGATTAAGATTGAGAACTGATTTAGATATCTGAATTAGCAAAGTAAAGGAGGAAATCTCAACCTGAAATCTAGAGTCAATCAACTCTTCTGTTTTAAAAGTTCATGTTTCAATATAGCTTTATGCTTTGTAGCCTGATATTTTACATTTAACACTGGACTTTGTAGTTTTTCAGTAATCCAATGGTACTAAAAGCATCTTCCTTATTTTTACTTTTGTGATAATTTTTAAATTATAATTAAAATATAATTATATAAATTATATAATTTCTCCCCTCCCTCTTAGCCTAACCTTGTCCACTTGTTACCCCCAGATTCATAGTATGCTATTCTTCAAATATTGTTTTTACTTGTGTGTGTGTGTGTGTGTGTATGTGTGTGTGTGTGTGTGTAAAACCAACATGGAAATACAATATACTGAATCTGTTCAATGTTTCTAGGGCTAACCATTCTTATTAGATATCCAGTCATGGGGTTCATCCCTGAAGAAGACTAATTCTCTCTGTCTCAGTAGTTGTTAATTGCTTGTAGCTTTTCAACCAGGGCTGAGGCCTTGTGAAGTTTCCTCCAACTACAGTGTGATCACAACTGTTCTTAGAATTGAGTCTTCTCTAGGTAGCTATGTTGTTCAAATTTCATGGGCATAGCTTCCCTGTGCACAAATCACAGTACCTCAGCAGACCTCCTTGTTCCCTGGCTCTTACAATACCTCTGTGCCCTCTTCTGAGATGATCCTGAGCCTTGGGTCTAAGACTTGTATTGTAGCTGTATTAATTGAGACAGGAAACCCAATATCCACTTATTTTTGGCATTTTAACCATTTGTGGATTTCTGTAATGTTCTCCTTATGCTACACCACTACTATCCATTTTTATTACATAAAGCTTTATCTTATCAGTGTTGTCAGATTTTACTAATACTTAAAATCTAGGGTGGATTCATTTTTTTCTCCTTAATATTGTGCCTCTATTAATATTCATCTGTGTTTTAAATATACTTGATATTATCTATCATCAAGGATAGTCTATTTAACAAGTCAGTCCACATTGGAACAATGCTAATTTAAATATTAATTCGCCTCCTCAGAGGAAAAAAAAAGGCAAAATTTCCATCTGTCCCTGTTAATTTTGTTTCCTTTCAAGGAGATGACAAAGACAATTTTACCATATAGGTGTGAAACCCACAAGTATGGCAAGCCAAGTGCATTTTCACGCCTACTCATTTCTCCAGGAAACACTCCACACAGTGAAAGGCTTGCAGATGACTGACACTCCTGGGCTCAGATTCTTCACTCTCGGTCTCTATTTAAAACGCAACAATCCCATGCCAGAAAGCTCCAGTGAGTCCCCTGTCCTTCTCCATTGCTCCAGGACTAAGAACTACACGATTAGTGACGACTGCCCTGACGGGATATTGCATAGCCCCTTCATGCATGAAATTAATTCCGCGATACAGGCAAATAATGTCTCATGAAACCCTCTCCCTGTTATTTTCAAAGAACTAAGACAGACAATGTTTGAGAGGGAAAAAGCTTTATTGTAGATTTGACTGGTCATGAAAAAAAAAAATGATTTCAGAAATGTTTTCTCTCTATTTCACTGCAACATGTACAATTGTCCAAGGGTAATGTACTTTTCCACGAGGTAAGAGAATCATGCAGTCACACAGAGCCTCTGCCTACAGCATCAGGACACAATGACCTTGCCTTGTTTTGTGACAGAGAAGAGAAAAAAAACAAAAACCACTCTTTGCGAAGTTTTCTTTTGATACTGACATTGATCAGAACTATTAATCCCTTTCACACTCACACAAATCTCATTCTTAGTAATTATCTTCATTATCTGTGTATATTTTTAGATGTGGAAAACGTAAAATATGCTTTCTTTTATATCTCACATCTTCCTAGAAAAATATGTAGCTCCCAAATAAATGATAAAATAAGGATACCTACGGAGAAAAGGTATTCTCTGTAAACTTGCCCTAGACCATTATTTCAAACAGAAAAGATAGGGCTATTCCTGATCTTGTGAGTGTCAGGAGGTTATTTATAAGGCATTTCTTCCTATTTGGCTTCTAAAAGCAAGTTTTTGTTCATTCAAAATGTATGTTGTATAGGAAATAGGTAAGTTATCAAAGGCTTAGTATACAATCTTAGTTTAGCTTAGAAACAATCTCAACAAATGTGTTCTCCAAATGCGATTTTATGAACAGTAGCAAACTTCTTTGTTAGTTCTTGTGGTAAGGCAATTATATTCATAATGACAAGAACAATCCTGTAAGAAAAAAAACTTGGAACTTGGAAGAGTAAATCAATCCAACTTAGGACAGTATGAAGCAGCATTAATCAATTATGACAGTAAGGCTGGGAAAAGAGAAGACAAATAGGGTGAGAGGTTAGAAGAGATTTCAGAAGAACACCTGCACAAATATGTTCAATTGTTCTCTTACAAGAGAATGTAGGAAACACAATGAAGTAGAAAAATGAAACCAGATCCTTATCACTCGCTAAACATAAATTCAACTATAAATGGACCCAGTAATTCAGCTGAAGACTTCATACCATGTAAAAGGGGCAATCCTTACAGTCTTAATGAGTCATATAGAAAACAAATATGAATTTAGGGTCAATGAATCTTATCAGATTGGATGTGGAAGGAGTTTTAAGGATAATTAAAAGGATACAAATAATCATATTTCATTATGTATATTGTGTAATCCTTAAAAATAAAAAGACATGTTTTTTCAAGTGCCAGCATAACTAGATATCTATCTATAGGAAAAAGAAAAGATAAAACACATATATAGATTTTTATATTGCTCATAAAGATTAACTCAAAATATATCATATAACTATGGACTTAATACTTAGCTATAACACTCCTAAAACTTGCATGGAAGAAACTTTTGGTATATTTGAGTATTGTTTGAGTTTTTAGGTTTTCAACACCAAAGGCATAATCCATGAAACAGATAATTGATAGGCTGAAAGTCCCAGAAATCAAATCTTCTCCCATTCAAAACCCACTCAAGACAAAAGTATTTAGTGACCAGCCACTCCTTAGAATGGATATTTACAAAAGAAATACCACTAAAGGACTGTTATAAAAAATAGAGAGGAACTCATAATTTAACAGAAAAAAAAAACAGACTGTCCAATTCAATATACTCTCATCCAAAAAATGCAAAGCCCTGAGTTTCCACAGCAAGCTGACTGCAGGAGTTAAAATGTAGTTTCTAATACTAGAGTCAGTGAAGGGACAAAAGAACCCCTCACCCAAGGCTGCTAATGATGTAAGTACACATTATTTTGCATTTTGAAAGGCTGGCAGTTTCTTTTAAGAAAGTAAATATACTTTTAGTAAATAATTCAACAGCTGTGCTCCTTTCCTATATTTACAAATGAATTGAAAGTGTATGTCTACACTGAAATCTGAACACAGATGCTATAAGAGCTTTATTCATAATTGTCAAAACCTAGAAACCACCACAATGCAATTTTCTGTATGTATAATATAGATTACAGAAATATCTATAAATAATATAAATATATAAATGTATACATAGATACGATGAATATGCAACAGTAAAAGTGTTCTCACACTAATAAAAATGGAGAAATGTTTTAAGATAAATTGTATTATTGAATTTTATCCTTATTTGTGACTGCTATTTTCTAATGATGCCTCACTAAAGAGAAAGCTTAAATGGAGATTATTCAGTGAAAGAAGCCAAATTAAAAGGTAACATTTCATTTGAACTAGATGATGTTCTTGAAAAAAAAAATGGTATGGTTGAAAAAGACTAGTAGCTCCTAGCAGTTGGGGGAAGAAAGAGAGGGATGAGGTAGATCTCAGAACAATTTGCTGGGTGTGGCCCTATTAATCACGGGGCCATTTAATTCCATATTTTTCATCTACAGAATGTATACCCAACAGGGTGAACGTTGGAATTTGAGTGAGTGTAGTGGCCAATGAAGCTCTATGAATGTGAACAAATGTAACTTAGACCAAGGAATGTTCCAGGAAGGCCACACATGAAGACAGATAGGACATGGGGAACATCAGTAACTTTCCTCAACTATTTGTGATCCTAAATCACTGTAAAAATGCGCGCCTTTAATCCCAGCACTGGGAGGCAGAGGCAGGTGGATTTCTGAGTTCGAGGCCAGCCTGGTCTACAGAGTGAGTTCCAGGACAGCCAAGGCTACACAGAGAAACCCTGTCTCAAAAAAAAAAAAAAAAGTTTCTATCTCCTTCATGCTGTTTAAGAATGAAGCTGAAGTCTCTATCGTTTGTTTATTAGCAGAGGACACATTCTTAATGGCCAAGTCTGAATCCATGTTTCTCTTATTTTAACATCCGAGAAACTCTCAAATTCTATCTGCTATTCCCTAATTGCATTTGACATTTGCAGCGTTCCCATCCTAATTTTTGGCACAATGACTTTGCTAAAATGACTTCTTTTTCTTCTGACCTTGAAATACAAAATCAGAATTGAGTGAATATGAGGCCCATGCCACAGTTAAGCATAATTATGTAAGAGTCACAGGTGTTATGAGGCTCTATATTTACATTCAAGTTTTAAGAGAGTTCATAGGGATAGTTTATTCACAGACACATTGAGCACATTTAGGGAAATACAAGAAAGTATATTACAAAATCTAGTAAGTATATATTTATTACATGAATAAAACCTAACTGAAATAAAAACATGGTACCAGGGCACCATGTAAAATAATTTTAGGACTCAGGACACAATTTCCTAGATTTTGCTATAGAGCTGCCTGAATCCTGATACACACACACACACACACACACACACAAACACAGACAAACACACAGAGATATACACAAACACACACACACACACTGAGTTTGAAGTGATTTTCATTAAGATTAGTTTTCAAATCCTCTATACATTTTATAGTGTTCTAGTCTACTCTCTTCTGAGGTTCTTTTTAAGGCTGTACATGCAAAGTTAAAATAGATCAAACAATATAGAAAACATTATGATTAGAAATAATAGATTATCAAATTTCTTCTTTGACCACAAACATACAGTGCCATTGTTCCTAATTTCTATAGAAAATGCAAATCATAGTTTTAAATTTTATGTGAATGATTTCCAAACGTGGAAGTAGTATACTCATATTTTTCATTTACTGCCTAATCAGTTTAAATTTTAAATTTAAATAATCTATTCTCTGAATACCAAATTGAATATTCCAATAATACAAGTGAAGATACCAATAATACAAGTGAAGAAGTGAAAATGAAGCCAACGCTTCATTTTCAAGAGTGGTATTTATCTCATACATTTGTTGGCACTCCGATGTTTAAACTCGTCTAACTTGAGCAAGAGTCTCCTTCCCCCACTCTACCTCACCCAAGTATCAGATGAAATTTTCAGTAGCTCTCTGATCCCTCCACTATTTTACTCTCTTCCTTCTGATTTCTGTCAACTTTTTTTTTCTGTGTAGTTTTATGGCTGGAAACATCAAAGTTCTACTCTGTAACAATCCTTAAATTCTTTGCTTAAGGAGTTCGTATTTTCATTAGAGTAAATCAGAATGATCCTATTATCTTGGACTAAAAGTAGTGGTTACCAGTCTCCATTTGTGTTTAGCTACTGGTTAGAATTTGAAATAAATAAATAAATAAATAAATAAAGGAAAGCAAAACAAAATTCATTGTTCAACATCATTGATTATGACTTTCCTCCTAATATAACATATACTATCTGCCTGTAGCAAAGCAAACAATAACAGTAGGCTCTTTTTTGCCGCCCGCAAAGTTTAAGTTTCTGTGAAAATTCGTTCTTGATCAATTGTCAAACTGAAGCCACTTAAGAAAATTTTTATTAGATGATATGATAACAATTAGGGCATTGCTGTTGGTTTTATCATCAGTTGAAGGCATTTGCAAAGGCAAGATGAAGGCCGTACATAGTTTTTATTTATTGATCCTTTGATGACTTCCAACTGTCTTGTCTATGAGCAGTTAGAGGCAAAACCAAGAGTTCACACAGACTGCCTGTGGATGTAACCAGCACTAAGGAGCCTCCTAAAAACAATACCCAGCAGATAAAAGTGAGGTGTGAACAGGGTGCTGGCTCTCGTGCAAAAAGTTCTGTGATGACCGAACACTTCTTGTCAGTGAACTTGATACAAACTCCTGCTTGCTCCCCAGCTACGGAAACAGAACTGCCAAGCTTATTGTATGTACTGGGAGTCTTATTTCACTGTCTCAGGCTGAGCTGATTTTACAAATGCTATCTAATTAATGTCAGAGGAAGTGGCTAACTTTGAACAGTTGTTAAGAATAATAAGCACGTGGCTCCCATTTACTTCCTTGTGAGCAGTACTGTCTGAACATGGGTGTTGGGAGATCACATTGCAGCATCTGAGGTGCACAGTCTCCTGGGAGACTCTCTGTATATCTTAAGTTCTGAGGATCGAGTTTAAAACATTTTTTTTCCAATTGATTAAAACAGACAGATCCAGATTTTATCCTCAATATGTTGTCAACCACTTTAAATGAGAAGACTGTTGACAAGTTATTTAAATATATAAATAAGATTTAAAATGTTGTAGATTTTCTTTGTAGTAAATATTTAGTAGAGACCTAATAGAAACATGTCTCCTTTTAGGAAGCACCATAACCATCCTTGATGTATTTGTTTTTGTTTCTTTCCCTATTGCTGTGAAGGTGAAGCAATATAGGGGAGAAGAATTTATTTGTCTTACAGTTCCAGGTTACAGTTTATCATAACAGTGAAATTATAGTTTCCCAGAGCTTAAGGGGTCTGGCGATACTGCAGTGTACTCTAAAAGCAGGTGTGGGATGGGAAGAATGGAATTCCTGATGCACTCAGCTGGTTTTCGCCACTTTACATAACTCTGAATTCCCTGACCAGGGAGTAGTTCCTCAATCAAGTTGGAACTACCCACATGAATTAACTAATGGAGACATTCCCCTATAGTCATGTCTGGAGATCCCTCTCTTGTGTGATTCTTGATTCTACCACCTGGAGGTTTAACACTAACCATAACAATATCTCCATCTTGAGTATCCATGTCTTTGTATATTGCAATGGATGCAAACTTATATCCTCAGGGGTTATCTTTGCTCTGTTTATGGCCACCCATAAAGCCATTTATGATAAAGTGAGTTTTCCCTTTGTCTCACCTCCTGGAAGACTAAGTGTGGCTTGTCCAGGAATATATGCTTTATTTTGTAGGTTCTATTAACCTAAATCTCTACCTTAAATTTTGCTCACCAGTACGTATAATCTGCTCCTTTTAACAATACAACAAATTATAGAAAGGATCCATGAAAGTATAGTTTTTTTATTAGTAGGTATTCATTTGCATATTTGTTTGTTTGTTTGTTTATGGCAGGGTTGGATTATATAGATCTGGCTGTCCTGGAACTCCTTCTGTAGACAAGGGTGGCCTTGACTTCACAGAGATCTGACTGTCTCTGTCTTCAAAGTGCTAAGGATTAAATGTATGTGTCACTAGGTCCAGCTTTTTATTAGTGCTATAAAAGAATTACACTTGAGATTCTTGTTAGAAAAGAATACTTAGCTCTCTACATATTTGGCTTCTAATTAGGATAACATTCTTGAAGAACTCTGAAATATTATGGATTGTAATCCAAAGTTAAAAAAAAAAAACTATTATTACAACAAGTCAGGACAAAGTCATTTTCTGGATTTTTCTCTCAATGAGTTGCTTTCATTAACATTAGACTATCAACCTTCCTTGAGAGAGAGACCAAACATAACCATGTAGTTAAATTTAGCTACTATTTTTTTTAAATCTATTCCATCTTTAAATGTTTAAAAAAATTCATATGATTCATTTTCATATTAAAAGCTATTTTTTTCTTCTAGTACATGTATGTCATATAGGTATATTACAAGGTTACTACAAATAAGTGTTGATTTCCCCCCTTTTATTAAAAATATTCTTTTCTCATGCTATGTATACTGATTACAGTCTGTCCTTCTTCTGCTTCTCCCAGTTCCTTCTTACCTCCACTCCCATCAGAATCTACTCCCTTTTGGACTCCATTTAGAAATGAAGAGTCTTCTAAAAGATGATAATAATACAAAAAAAGGATAAAAGATAAAACAAAAATCATCATACTGAAATTGGACAAAAAAAAATGACAGAAGAAACTGAGCTCCAATAAAAGGCACAAGAATCAGAGACCCACTCATTCACACATTCATTCAGGAGTACAATCAAAATATTAAATAGAAAGCTGTAATATATACACAGAAGAGCTGATGGAGACCCACGCAAGCCCTATGCTTTCTTCTTCGGTCACTGTGAGTTCATATGAGCTTTCTGCAGTTTATTTGGCGGGGGTTATTTTCCTAGTGACCTCTATCCCCTCTGGCTCTTAACCCCTTCTGCTTCTTCTTCAGATGATTCCTTGATCTGAGGTGAGTGATATGATGAAGACATACCATTTAGAGCTGTCTGTTCCTAAATATCTCTGCTATAGGGTCTGCTGCAGGGGGGAGGTTTCTTTGAATACGACTAAATAAGGCAGTAATCTATGAGGATAGCAGAGTATCATTAGGAGACATTACTGTTTGTTTGTTTGTTTGTACATTTGTTTGTTTGTTTTTCAGACCAGTAGTATTTGATTTTACCCTAAGTTTCTAGACCTCTGGAGTTTGGTGACAGAAGAAGTGTAGGTTATGGTTTCAGCCTTGTGGAGTGGCCTTAGGTTAAATCACACCTTGGTTGGTTACTCCCACAAGCTTTGTGCCACTATTGCCCTAGCATATTTTGCAGTACAGGTTGTAGATCAAAATTTTATGGCTGAGTGGGTATTTACATTGTTCTTTCGGTAGCCTGCAGAATGCCTTCTTGTACCAAGGACAGTAAAACTTAGGGTTGAAAGTTCTATATAGGCATCAGCTAAACTTATCCATGCTGAATGAGTTGTGTGGGTCTTGGCATCAGCAATGGGGCCTTACTGTCAATTTGTGGAGAGCATCCTGTTGTCTTGGCAGCAGTCAGGGTGGTTTGGAGATTTCCAAAGGACCCCTTTGGCCAACAACTCAGTTGGATGTAACCCAGGCCTGGTACTAGAAGTTTAGATTGGTGGTTTTATGACATGAGACAGCCTGTTGGGACTCCATCTCCACCACTATTTGGGGAATTTTCAGGATTCCATTAATATATTAGGAAGTTTCCACTGTAATAGGCTTCCACACCATCTCTCAAATTCTCAACTCTAGCTGTCTCTCCTTGCATTCCCTACGTCAGTTCCATCTCCCTTCTCCATCCTGACCAGATGATGATTTTCATTCTTATCTCTGTTTTTCAATAAGACAATATGTCCACAGAAGTCAGCTGTGTGCATTTCAAGGAGTCACAAATACCTGCCATTGACCATGAGAGGGAAATACAGATTCCTTAAAGAAACAAAGGAAGTGCCCCCCTCTGTTTCTTACTTTTTACTTTTTGATGTGCCTGGTGTTCATATGTACATAGGCATATGAGTATGGGTGAGCTTGTATGTGTATGCATATGCAGTGTTGGTCCTCATGGTTGCCCAATAACA
The DNA here is from genome assembly GCA_019843855.1 of Hylomyscus alleni. NCBI lineage: Eukaryota > Metazoa > Chordata > Mammalia > Rodentia > Muridae > Hylomyscus > Hylomyscus alleni. The sequence continues at coordinate 14,990 of JADRCC010164256.1, forward strand.
ATTCAGCCCCA
>JADRCC010164256.1:20000-26050 GCA_019843855.1 Hylomyscus alleni
ATTTTGCTTTACTTCTTTATCTCAGGACAAGTTTCATATGCTTTTCACAGTGATCTTGGGTGATGCTGATATTTCTGAGTTCCAGCTTCACTCTCTCTAGCTGTCCCTGGGAAATTCTTACTCTAGCCATCTGCTACATCCCTTTCTATGTTTGAGCTCAATAATATTGTGAAATCTTGGGGGAACAGTGACATTGGCTATAGCCACATTCTTCTTAGGTCTCAGGTTATCCACTAGGACTTCATTAACTTTTTTCTGGGTCTCTCTCGATAGTACTTTAATTACCTTCTAAAAAATATAGTTTCAAGTACTTGTCTTATGCATTATAAATTCAGTGTTTTCTTCCACATTTTCCACCTGGAAAGACCCAAAGTGTCAAGTAATGCCAAACTACAATTTGCAGTTGCTTCCAGAACAATAATGAAAAAAATTTTGCTTAAGCCTCCTAAACCATACTATTTTATTATGGTGACCATAGGCTACTAATACAAGTCTAAAGTGTCAACATGACTTAACAGCCTGTGTTCTTCCAAGAGTGTTAATTACCTTTCTGTTACTGTGATAAAATATCTTTGTCCAGGAAACTTAGAGAATAAAAAATAATTTACTGTTCTTTATTATTGTTGTTTTTACAGAGAAGAAAGGATCCAGTGAATGGCCCACTTTAGGAGTTTGTACTCTGGGCAACTAACTAGTTTTAATATATATCACTACTACCATTTTACTTTTTGTTTGTTTGTTTGTTTTGTTTTGCTATTTTTTTTTTGAGACAGGGTTTCTCTGTGTAGCCCTGGCTGTCCTGGAACTCACTCTGTAGACCAGGCTGGCCTTGAACTCAGAAATCCACCTACCTCTGCCTCCGAAGTGCTGGGATAAAAGGTGTGCACCACAACTGTCCAACTGCCATTTGACATTTTTAGCATGACTTATTTTCAGTTATTACATGGTATTTCAAAGTCATCTTGTAATTTTTCTACCCAACTCCATGTTTTAATCATTTCAGCAAGGTGTAATTCTTCTTTGTAATGGGAGTGCCTGGTAGAACAAATTGTTTGAGTCTAGCTATATAGAAGGTTGCTAAAGATGCTCTCTCTATAGTAATTATAATTTCTTGGTTAGACTTTCATTCATTCAGGGAGGTGATGTTTTCCCCTCTTGGATATAAAGGGGGTTTTGTTTTGTTTTTTGTTTTGTTTTTCCAAGTGTATGTTCAGGGAGCACAGATTCTATACAAGAATCAACAAGAAAAGTTCAACTTCATGATTAAAGAATTTGGAAAACAGGATATGAACACTGTCTGGAAATTTACAATTTTCTTTGGCAAGTAACAAATAATGTTATCAAAATGTTTATGTGGTTAAAAAATCAACTTCATGTAGCTCATGTTTCTCCATTTCCAAGATAATTTGATCAGGAGAACACTTATTTTGCCACGTTCATTGTTATTTTATAGAATGTGCTCCTGTGAGAATTTACTTGGTTCAGGCCATCATCCCATCTAGGCTGGGAAACTACCTGCAGCTATGCTGAATACTATAAATGAGATACTCTAAAGCAACTGCAATGGCAGAATTATTTTTGAGATACCCTGTGGTTGGATGTCTTTTCATCAAAGTGCTGGACTCTTTTCTTTCATTTGCTTGAGTACCTGCCATGCCCAGGCTCAATATGATGACATCCCAGAGAGGTACGTGGTGTCAGTAATAATGTCCTCATTTGTTTTAATAAGCAAATACACAATTAGCCCAGAATATTTCTTCATAGTTCTGACAGCAGGATATTTAGCTTCTTTATTTTTCATGCATCCCCAAAGGCATTCTGTGAAGGAAAATGTACCTAGTGATTGAATAAATGCTGATAAATGCTGGTTTAGTTCTAGGATTAATTGAGTATAGATAAAATGAGGTCAGAAAAAAATAAGGATCAATAGAAATACAATCGATCAGAGCAATCAATTACCTAGATTGTTTTCCCTCATATTACTTTTGAAGAAGTAAAATGTACAGTGCAAAAAACTAAATTGACAATGGGAGAATTAACTGCAAAAATTTAACTTTCACTGCAGTTTCTATTAATTATTATTTCTTTATCTGTAGAATAGTCACATAAACAATAAATATAATCATTTTAAATTAATGATACTGTAATTGTGGGGCAGTAGTCTGTTCAAGCAACCTGAGCCCAGTTAAGTAACAGGTCGACAACATCCAGAGACCTGGTGGGTGATAATTTCTGCCTGCAAAGGACAGAAGGAGTTCAGCCACACCTCCTGGTCTCCTGGCTCCTGTTTCAGTCAAAACTTCTCACAGCAACCCTCCTTCCCCCATGAGCACACCTGAAGATGTGTGTTCTTCATGTAGACAATGTCCCAAGCTCCCAGCATTCTAGCTGGACTCTACCCCCAGTCATCTGATGACAGCCAGTTATACATCGCCCCACAGACAGATAGCCCCACCTCACAATATAAGGTGTGTTTTGCCCTCTCTTCTCTCTTACCCTCTTCCTCTCTTCCCTTCTCTCTCTTCTTCTCCTCTTTTCTTCTTCCTCTCCTTTCTCCCTCTCTCATTGTGGTCATGGCCAGCGTCTTTTCGCCCTTTTCTATAATAAAATTTCTTACAACTATGCTTTGTCTCCTTTTAACTAATGTGTCATGCAGCCTCAGCATCTATAGCAGTGAGACCAGGACCAGAGACTCTCTTGTCCCACACTAGCACAGAATAGCTTCCCCACTCTTTCTCCCCTCTTTCCCAGCCTCTCTGAGACATCCAGTGATGTGCAAGAGGCTGGGACTTAAGTCCATGGCTTTTCAGGAGGCCAAGGGACCCCCTGCAGCTGTCTCGTTATCTCTGCACCCCCCGTCCCCCATGGACTTGGACCCAGATGCCCCCTGGTGGGGTGGAGGGTGCAGGCAGACACCAGTACTTGCACTGCCCAGAGCATGGAAACTCTGGCCAAGTATAGGTCATCCTACCCTTCTCTCTTGTTCCCCAACCCGCAGCACAGCAGAGGCAGGGCAGGGCTGGCCTCTCAGTGACCTCAGTGGCAGAGAGAGAGAGAGTGTGGCTGCAGGGCAAGAGAGAGCCTTCTGCTCCCAACATGTAATAACACATATTTTACAATGGTTGCTATAAAGAGTACTATTCTGAGAATTTTCCATTTAATGTTTAATTTTATTATCACAATGAATAGATGAAATATATCCTTTATCATATTTATTATATTTGTTTCTTATTTGAAAAATTGAAAGATGGAGATATAAAAGGTCTCATACCCTGTAAGACAAGATATTAAGTGCACGAGAGTGCATGTGTGTATATGTTGTGTGTGTAAGTTTACTAATGAAAGAAATTAAAGGATGTACCACTGATAAGGAACAATATAGATAGTTATATTGATACAATAGAAATTAACTGTGGAAATTTCTATCACCAACCATATAGAAAATATTTCAAAATGAGTAATCTTCTTATTAAGCTATGAAGTCTATAAAGATAAACTTCAATTTTAAGCCTCTAATAGTGTAATTAAGAAAAAGTGTTAAACTTGACATGACTAAAACTGCAAAGTTATTTATAATAAAAATCTTTATTATAGTAAAGACTAATATATATTGAAAAATTATTCAAAAATTAAAATATCTTACAGGATAATAAAAGACTTGGAAACCCAGTTACAAACTTGATTAAAGGAACAGGAATAATATTTTACCTCATAATGAAAGAATTTACATTCTTTCAAATACAGATGAAATATTTTTAAATACTCATAATGTATTGGGTCACATAGCAAATATTAATAAATTTAAAATTTCTAGGTTATACTGTTTTGAATAAAATTTAAATGTCACCAAATTAAAAAAAAATAGAATGTTTCCAGTTGCATAGAAATTGGATATTTAAAATCTAGGGATCAAAGAGGAAATTATAATAAAGTTTTGAGAACATTTTCAGTTTACTGATGACTCCTTTAGTTTTTTCATTTGACTTGTAGTTGCATTCTATGATACATGCACACACATACAAACACACACACACAAATAAATAAATAAATAAATAAATAAATAAATAAATAAATAAAAATGCAATCAGTGAAAACATGAAATCTGATTTATAGAAACTATCAGTTTATACTCCTTGGCTCTAGACAAAATTTCCCTCATTTAGATTATTGAGATGCTATGAAAGACAGGTTATTTCTATATGAATGTTCTGTTGACTTTTCCAATGGATTCTTACCTGCCAGTTATTTTCACCTATATAGGTGACTTGTGAAGGAAGCCATTGTGGAACAAGTCTCCAGAGAGACCCATGTGTCTGCTCAATATATCACCAAGCAACTTCAGCCAATGTCTCATGGAGATAATCATCAACTGAGTCCTGTAGTAGCTGCCACAAGTGTGATCACAAAATAAAAAAAGCAATACTTGTTAGTTTTAATTACTGCAGTTTCATTATTAAACAGCAATAAGTATATTTTATATTTTATCATAATTTGCAAGATCACTTTAAAACACTCTCATATACTAGTCATGCAGACTTCTTCAGTAATGTCTTGTTGCATTTGTTTTGTACTCTATGGACAGTATTTCTGTAAATTTTTAATATTTGAGAGCAAATCTCAGAAATAATTTTCTGTTACCACTAATGTCCAAATATTCCATGCTATATTTCCTTAATACTTATGCTATTAATGATTATATGATAAAAGGATAGCTACAGTTAAGTAATTAAATCCAAGATAGTATCACTATATGAGCCTATTATATGTTCACCATACTATACACTTGCCTGGCTCAAGTATCACTAGCCCAAGGATTTTACATCACTATATTTCTCCTAATCTAACCTCACAAACTCATCCCCAGATCTGTACAAGACTACCTGCTACAACTTCCTTCCTACTTTCCAGTCTTCCTCTTCTCTACTTTATAGTGGCTCATACAGATACTCTCCTCCAAACTTCCTTTCCCCCAACTCATTGCTTGATCCAGCTCCCACCTCCATCAAATATTCTTTGGCAATACCCAGGCCACTACCGAAAGTGAAGTAGGCAGGCTGACTGCAGGCTTTCTCTGGGAACCCTCCATCCAAGCCAGACAGAGCCATGAAGGCCAGAAAAGCAGAAAGTCTAGATCTATACTCTCCTCTTCTCTCCTTTATAGCCAATCCTTGAATCTTAACACTAGTTCTATAGCAGATTACTTGCTTTGATGTATCCTAATTTTCTGCTCCCTTCCCCAGAAGACTAGGCAAATCCTGGCATTGTACCCTGATTCTGTCCCTCATGTGGACCCCTCAGCTACTACAGCCCCAGACCATTGCCTTTCCTAAGTGTCAGTTTCCAATAACTAGGAGTCTATTTCACTCAGGCTTTCAGTGCCCCCATGTATCAGGATTCCAGAAGAATTTCTTTCCAGGCACAACCACCACAGTCTCCTAAGAACCAGAAAATAGAAATCAAGGAAAAAACACCAACCCAAGAAAGACAAGACCAGCTATCAGCACCTAGAATTACAGTCTTCCAAAACAGAGATTCCTGCTGAAAGTATAAAAACATATGCAATAACAGCCAGGACAAAACTGTCTGCGTTATGACCTAGCAACTCTACCACACTGATGAAACTGGGTATTGCTGAAGCAGAAGACAAAGACCTTAAAATGGCCCTTTGGAATATGATATAGGTTCATAAAGGGGAGATGAATAAAATCCTTTTTAAAAAATCAATGAAAACACAAACAGTATAAAAAAATCAACAAAGCAGTTCAAGATTTCAAAATGGAAATACAATCAGTAAAGAAATCCAAACTGAGTAATATTTGGAAGGAAACATTTAGGAACTCAATTAAGAGAATGTGAGAGAATGAAAAGAAAATGTCAAGTATTGAGACATGGTGGAAGGAATGATGACTTAGTTAAAGAAAATGTTAAGTGTAAAAACTCCTAGAATAAAGGATCTAGGGATCGGGGACACCATGAAAAGGCCAAATCTAAGAATGATGAGCAAAGAAGAAGAGGAAGAAGAAGAAGAAGAAGAAGAAGAAGAAGAAGAA
>JADRCC010164257.1:0-21210 GCA_019843855.1 Hylomyscus alleni
AAAAAAAAAAAAACCTAAATCGACAGAGTGAGTTCCAGGACAGTCAAAGCTACACAGAGAAACCCTGTCTAGAAAAACAAAACAAAACAAAACAAAAAAACAAAAAACAAATCTTGCCAGTCTCTCTGGGCTGGTGTCCTGAGCAGACCTTGGGCGCAAGCTCTGCAGCCAGTCCCACAACACTGAGAGGAAGCTCCACTCCCAGACGCTCTCACACTCTCAGGATCAGAGGCGAGGAGGACCCAACATCTGTCCCACCACCAGGAGTAACTGGGACCTGGGGGATCAGGCACACAAGAAGTCTGCCAGCAGAGTGGCTCAGGTTCCTTCTAGTCTCTCTGGGCTGGTGTCCTGAGAAGACCTTGGGCACAAGCTTTGCAGTCAGTCCCACAACACCCAGAGGAAGCTGCTGCACTCCCAGGTGCTCTAACAAGTCCAGGGTCACAGGATCCCAGAATCCAGGATTCCAGAGACAGCCTGACTCTGAGGAGTTCTGATACAACCAGGATCCCAAGAAGGACTGACTCCAGTCAGATTTAGCAAGGGCAGATAGCACTAGAGATAACCAAATGTTGTGGGGCAAGCGTAAGAAAATAAACAAGACAAACCAAGGTTACTTGGCATCATCAGAACCCAATTCTCCCACCATAGCAAGTCCTAGACACAACATCACACAGGAGGTGCAAGATTCAGATCTGAAATCACTTATCATGATGATGATGCAGGACCTTAAGAAAGACATAAATAGCGCCCTCAAAAAAATACAGGAGAACACAGGTAAAGAGCTAGAAGCTCTTAAAGAGGAAACACAAAAATCCCTTAAAGAACTACAGGAAAACACAATCAAACAGGTGAAGGAAATGAGCAAAACCATCCAGAATCTAAAAATGGAACTAGAAACAATAAAGAAATCAGAAAGAGAGACAACCCTGGAGATACAAAACCTAGGAAAGAAATCAGGAGTCATAGATGCAAGCATCACCAACAGAATACAAGAGATAGAAGAGAATCTCAGGGGCAGAAGACACCATAGAAAACATTGACACAACAGTCAGAGAAAATGCAAAAAGCAAAAAGGTCCTAACCCAAAACATCCAGGAAATCCAGGACGCAATGAGAAGACCAAACCTAAGGATAATAGGTATAGAAGAGAGTGAAGATTTCCAATGTAATGGGCCAGTAAATATCTTTAACAAAATTATAGAAGAAAACTTCTCTAACCTAAAGAAAGAGATTCCCATGAACATACAAGAAGCCTACAGAACTCCAAATAAACTGTACCAGAAAAGAAACTCCTCCCGTCACATAATGATAAAAACACTAAATGCACTAAACAAAGAAAGAATTTTAAAAGCAGTAAGAGAAAAAAGGCAAGAAACATATAAAGGCAGGCCTATCAGAATTACGGCAGACTTCTCACCAGAGACTATGAAAGCTAGAAGATCCTGAGCAGATGTCATACAGACCCTACAAGAACACAAATGCCAGCCCAGGCTACTATACTCAGCAAAACTCTCAATTATCATAGATGGAGAAAACAAGATATTCCATGATAAAACAAAATTTACACAATATCTTTCCACAAATCCAGCTCTACAAATGATAATAAATGGAAAACATCAACATAAGGAGCAAAACTACACCCCAGAAGAAGCAAGAAAGTAATCTTTCAACAAAACCACACAAATCTAATTCCACCTCTTACAACAAAAATAACAGGAAGTGACAATTACCTTTTCTTAATATCTTAATATGAAAATTAATATTACCAACATATCCTAATCGATTGAAATTCAAAAGTATGAGGAATTAGAAATGTTTTGATTGTCATCCAATGGTCTCTCTAATTTGATAATTGGAGAAATAGATGCAATATTGTATAATCTATATATACTTTCAGCTTGTTTGTGACAATGTCTTGCTGTGTACAACATAAGGGTCTTGAAATCTTGCTTCTCCTATCTCAGCCTCTCTATTAGTAGTATTGTTTATTTCATGTTTTTACACTATACTATGGTTTTCAGGACAACTTCTATATTTCAAAAGTATTTATATACCAAAGGGAGACATAGACAGGAGGTGGCTTGTAGGAAAGAGAACAACCAAGAGTGAGTCTCAATGCTTTGCTTGACATTTGTAGTTCTTTTATCAAGTTTGAAGAAGAGGACTTTATAAGTTACTCTTTCTCTGAGATGAATGCTTTTCCAAATTATCACAGCCAATGAACCAGATTCTTAGCCACACTTAATGTCTGTTCCACCCTCCAAGCAGAACCATTGTTCATTAAAACAGTTGGTGAATGACTTTATGGATAGACTATCTTAATACACACACCATTTCTTAAATGAATGTAACCTGTTCTCTGTGGCCTGAGAATAAAGTCACTCACTCCAGTCAAATAGTTTTGACCATAGCAGGAAGTCTGTATCCAAAAATCGTGCCTACAATTCATTCCTTGGCACAGCTAAACTGTCAACTCTCAGCTTAGCTACGATGGAGGTAAAATCCTTTGATGATTTGTAGGTCATTGAAGTACAGCCTTATTACAATGAAATCCAATGTCTAAAAATTGTTCTGGTTTTGGACTTGTACCACAGTAAGAGCCAAGATTTTAAACTCTACTAAATACAAAACAAACAAACAAACAAAAAAAACAAAAAGACTTTATATATTTATGTTCATTTAAGAAAATACTAGTAGTGATGTATTATTTTGAAATATACAGTTAATATGTTTGGAGTTATTTAAAATTTATACTGAGAAAAACGTATGTATTTTTAGTATTGCTGTAGACAAGCATCTACATTACACTGTTAAATTGATTGTTGTTTTATATCAAACAACTTTTATAATAATCATTTTTATTGTTATAATATTTTATAAATTTTAAGGAATATGACAAAAAAAGATATTGTAGGTATTGAAGGGGGGGTCTGTGGGACGAGTTGGGGTACAAAAGGGAAACAAGAATGTGATTTAATTCTATTTACTTAAAATATGTTTTTAAATGTTAACAAATTCAGACAAATTGAAATCATGTAAATTTTCTCATCATAATGCAATAAAAGTTAAAAAAAAACAAAGAAACCTAAATCACTTCCCTCCCTTGAGATCTAAAAGTCAAGACCAAAAAATATTAACATATAGAACAAATAAGTCTTCTACATATTTTAATGTTCAATAACTATCTTTAGCTTTCTAGAAATGTGTAATCCCAAGAATGGTTCAGAAACTCCTGGGGGTGTTCCTTTCCTGGGACTCATGGGAAAACACTATTTTTCTAAATTACTAGAATGCCATTTGCTGTGTTCACCCTCATTCTTTCTGAAATGGGCAGTATGGCATGATACAGGCAAGGTGATGCGTCCTAACTCAGCATTTACAGGGGTTTCATTTCACCATGTAGAGATGTGTCTCTTCCCAAGTATCACTATGTGTAAGTCATCACAGTATTCAAATGTCCTACCTTAATCCTTCGAGAATAAACCAGCTCCTCATTCTTGACAGAAACTGAATAAAAGGCTCCCAGAGGCAGCTGTAGAATCCTTCGTTCATGGTTGGTGCCTGACCCAAAAGTAGGAACTTTTCTCTCAGGTACAAATGTCCCCTGATCTCTCTGGCACCACATGTGGAATGAGAGGTTAGAATAAGATGTTGCATCATGAAGATTATAAATGTAATCATGGACTTCCCATAATTCATGTCATTGTGAAGAGGAGTCACAGATGGAAGCCCAGAGATTTGCTACTTCCCATGAGAGTTCAAGAGCATCCACTATAAAATATGTTGCTGATGTTTGGGCTTACCTGCACATATTACATTCCTGAAGTTCTTTAAGTTTTCAAGTTGGAACACCAGCTATAGATTTGATCAATTATCATGCATTAGCCCTTGGGCTTAAGCATCTAAAGATATATACACTAAACCCCGCTACGGGACAATGAAGCAAAAAGTTAAGGTAACATGGAGAAAGAAGAAAAATATTCTAATTCCTTTGTTGTATCCTCAAAATCTAACACAATACCATTCCCATGGCAAATGTTCAAGATATTTCTTTACTGAACTGACTTTGGGCTAGTTTCCTCACAAGTAAATCCTCACAAATAACGTTTAATCTGAACAGGCATCAGCCACAGAAACATTTGTGATTTTATTACAGTTTCAGAGGAAGTACTCTTTCTTCTCTTTGCTTGCTCTTAGAGCCTTTTGCCTAACTTGTGGCACTTTTCCAGGGCTTCCTTTCTTGTCATAACAAATGCTTTCTTGATAGGGCAATTGTTTTATATGATGCATATATTACATGGCTCTAAACAATTCCTTTTTGAAAGTATCTTTAGCTTTACATTTTTATGTACAGATTGTGTAAGATCCTAAATCTTGAGAAAGAAATTTCACATGTAACCAATCTGTGCCAACATTTATATCCTAGATCCTGAGCCAAGAGCCATGAACCAAAGTGGCTCAGGAGAGTGAGTAGGAAGAGAAGAACTATAAAAGAATGATTCTACTGAGCAAGATCCAATACTCAGTAGATTTGGCACCTTTATTCAAGGAAAATTAGCCCAAAGTTAAGATTTCCATATAAAATCCACATAAGCACTCTAGAGTTCTAGCTGTATGAGATTCCCAGCATGGGGGCCCTTGGCCTACTTAGATCAGTAGGAAGATCATATAGAACAGCAATGGTCAGCAGACTGAAAGTCTAGATCTTTGGTTGCTCGAGTTTCCTAAAACACTATGTTAAGAGAGGACAGGGAGAGAGAACTGGAATCAGTGGGGGATGGAGTGCTAGGTGTGGGGGTACATCTCCAGAATGAACTAATAACCTAGGACAATGGAAAATCCAAGGAATCTATAGGGTTACCCTAAATAATATTCCTAGCAATGGGGAGATATGGAAGCTGATATGGCCATCTACTGTAACCAGAAAAGACTTTCAATAGAGGGAATGGGACAACAACCCAGGCACAAAACCTTCACTAACCTACAGTTTGTCTTGACTACAAGATGTGCAGAGGTAAAGATGTTACAGAAATTGAGGTAGTGGCGAAGCAATGACTGGCCCAGCTTGAGACCCATGCCATGAAAGGCAGCCCATCTTGACCCCATTTGGTGATATTCTGCTATACTCATAGGCAAGCAGGAAACTAGCCTAACTGTCCTCTGAGAGGCTTCACCCAGCAGTTGATGGAAACAGACACATAGACCTCCAGCCAAACATTAAGAAGATCTTGGGGATTCCTATGAAAGAGAGGGAGGAAGAACTGAAGGAGCCAGAGAGATCAAGGATACCACAAGAAAACCTACAAAATCAACTAACCTGGGTCCATAGGGGCCCAAAGAGACTGAACTGCCAAACAGAAAGCATGCATGGGACAGACCCAGGCCCTTTGCATATATGTAACAGTTGTGCAGCTCAATACAGGAGCAGGGGCTGTATTTGACTCTCTTGCCTGCCTTTGGATTCCATAATAGATGTGTCTAGACCTACTGCTACTTGATGTGACAAGGCTGGTTGGTATCCACGGGATGCCTCCACTTTTTTGAGGAGAAAGGGAGGAATGAGAGTGATGCAGAGAAGTTGAGGTGAGAGGAAGGAACTGGGAAGAGAGTGGGAGTGGAAGATGCAATCAGTATATTTTTATTTATAAAGGAGTAAAAATATTAATTTGGGGGATAAAAGAAATGCCTACCTTCCTCGTATAGTTCCTCCATGTACAATTAATAAGGTTTTTCATGAGGACTTGGAGAAAACATCCATCTTTTTATTTGTGTCAAGACTGGTTTCAAGAACTCAAATAATAAATGGCAGTACAGTGATTGTCTGCCCTCAAATGAGTTTGTCTGTACTTGGCTTGACCCTTTGGCTTGTGGACAAGATTAAAGCTTCACATCGGCTCCTTACCCATTCAGTAACTTCAAACATCTGAGGCTAAAGGCAGTGCAGGAAGTCCTGAGTAAATGAAGACTGGAGTGAAAGTGTGCTGTTAACAAGGGCACAGCCATGTCAAGGACCCCGGGGCTTCAGACCTGTATTCAGGAACACAGCAAAGTCTCCTTCCCGGGGAGTGGAGTGGAGGGGGTAAAAGGGTGAAGCCTTCTTCTGGGTCAGAGTGTGAATGCGCAAAAAATGTTCACTGTTGCTTTCTCTCCACCAATGTTTGCCATCAGAATGAAGACTGCTCGCCTACAGAGACTGCTCCTACTGAGATTACCTAAACCTGTCTCCTTGATCCAGCTATAAACCAGTCCATGAATGTCCATAGGTGATGCCTGGACTGAGGTGGATGAGGAATATGGTGCAGGCCATCACGTGAATGTGTATAGGAACACAGCTGTTTATTTTATTGGTTATAAGAATAATGAACATATACTGAGTAATTACTGTGTCGGGTGTACTGCTATGGCTATGCTTCCTTTTTGTTGTTATAGATAGCCATTGTTTTAATTCTTCAATGACATTATGAAGGGGATATTAATATTATCTTCATCTTAATAAAATTCAAACGGTAATGTACCAAGTAGATGGTGGAGATTCAAATGTAAATAGCTCAAAGGGAAACCATGACAAAAGTACATTACTCATAAAGTACAAGCTGTAGGAAAAAGGGCAATGATGGCCCAATATTTGAGAAAATAACCAAGCAGATCACATTTAAGGAAAGCTTCAGGGAGAAAATTTACTTAGAAAAGTACTTTAAAGTTGATTAAATAGAAAAGTGGAGAAAAATAACTCTTTGTATGATTAAATATAGAGAAAGAGGAATGGAGTTGCTGTAACATAGTGGACAGGAATTATTAATGTATTGACATTGGAGAATATGCAGAGTGCATTCTTTCTATGGAATTGGACATACTAATTTAGGACATTCTTTCATATCTTTGTTGTGTCTTCTGGGATTACCTCTCAATAACCTCACTGTTACTGCCCAAATCTTTGTCCTAAGATCTCTCTCAAGAAAACACAAATTAAGATAGTTTCCATTGCTAAGCCATATCTCAGGACACCTTCCTTTCTTTGTATCTCTATATTTGCCTTCATGGGTTTTATAGACATGAATGATATAGACACTGTGGTTCAGAGGGTATGAATTCACTTGCAATGAATGCCTGACAACACAAATTTAATGTACTCAATCCAGGTAAAGGTGGAAAGAATTTTCGTATTTCTGGAAGGTGACATGCATGCTACTGGAGAAGAAAAGTAGTATTAATCTTATCCACTTGTGAACCCTATAAGTTGCAATAACAACTGGCTTGGCAAGACATACCTGCTTATGCAATAGTGGCATTATGACGAGAGAGTAAGCAACTACTTTCTGATCAGATTTAAGGCCTGCTCTACAAGATAAATTCATATCTAGCACTGTGATTGAGACAAAGAATCTGTGGTTGAATGGATTAGTTGAAGTAGCAAAGTTCCTACTACTATTAATCTGCTAATTAGACATAATGGTAGTAAGCCAAGTACTAATGACTTATCATTATACTTATGGATTAGTGCTCCTCTCAACTCCTTTCTGGAAAGTTTTCTTTCTATTCAGTTGATGGCAATTAACATGAAAAGCCACAACTGCAAGATAAGAGACTGCAGAAGTTCAGCCTTGAGACATTTATATTACATGCTCTCCTCCCAAGGCTCAAGGATCATTGTGGAAGAGAAGGTGGAAACATTGTGGGAGTCAGAAGGGTTAATGACTACAAGGAAACAGTATTTTCTGGACTCGATAGGGCAGTTGTACATAGGAACTTAGAGCAGTTGTCATAATATGCATAGCCTGAGCTAGCTTAAATCGGACAAATCCTAGCATGGAGCTTGAGGGGTGGGTGGGTACACATTCTTACTTCTAGATGAGGAGCCACTGGCAATTGATAGTTGCTGAGAACTGAAGAGTTGTCTTTCTTTAAGGATATGGCCCCTGGTAGGTCGACTATGATCTAATGTAGGGCCATACATTCAAGAATCTATAGGCAGAAGAAATTGGACTTGATGTTTTTTTTTATTTTAAAGACATGAGGCTAAGTGGATGGCGAGGGAAATAAGCATGGTCAGGATACACTGTATATAATTTTCAAAGAAGTAATGAAAAAAATAACATTTTAGTAATTACTCCTTGAGTGATTTTTTTCTTAGAAATTTTAGTGTTATATTCCATTGATGTCTTAAATTTTTCTTACTACATGTTATGAAATTAATTTTTAAATTTGCACTCTTGTTAGATACAAGTTTGGAGCATTTCTGCATAAAAGACTCAGCTTATATTGGAAAGTTTAGCTTGAGAACATGAGCCACAAATTTGGTTTATTTATAAAAGTTGTCTCACACTTCCCTTGGTAGATGTTACTTTGATGTGGAATCATCCATCCATTGAATGACTAGTACTAACAACCCAGCCAATATATCAAAACATGAGCCATGAGCTACAGTGCCATGTATTGTTTTCACTGAAGTATAAGCTTCAGGTCATGACACAGTCACCAGATGTTCTGATACAGAGGGAAAAACAGCATTTTTAAGGGAGAAAAGACTTTGACTTTCAACTCCACAAATGACTAGACTAGATCATGAGTTGGGCTAGATAAGGTTTGTTTTTTTTCTAAACTTCCAGGTTCTTGTATGTGTCATTATAACTTACCAACAACCTGTCAATTCCAGAATAATTTGACAATCATTTATTAAGGAAGAAATGATGCTTTAAATAGTGAAAACCAGGAAAAGAACAAACACTGTGTCCCACTGGGATAGACAATAATGTCAATCAACAGCAATGGTAAAAATGTTGATTGACTGCTCCACTCAGTGATGCAAATTGACTACTGTCTGCCTTTGCTCTTGTGTTTTACACTGGTTAGAGTGGTTCTGCCCCACGCGCATGTTCCCTCTGTGTTCAGTGAAAAGTTCTCTTTCATTGGAGGAAGCTTTCTCTACTGCTGATGGCAGAGCAGATGAAGGCAAGTAAAATCACACAATCTCAATGGAGGCTTCATCTGGAAACTGACGCAAAATTACTTTAATCAAACAGGACAAGAGAATAAAGGCACCCATTATAAAACCATGAGGAGGTGACTCTGCTTGAAATTACTTTCTCCTGTGCTTTTTTTTCTTCCTATCAATGCAATCTCTAAGAAGCCATTCTTTTCTTGGTCTATTTAGTATCCTGATTGAATTTTCTTATTTCTGAAATGTTTTAAGCTGTTTAGATGTTCAAATTTGTGCATTTAAAAAATATTATAGACTACTATTACATTTGTGTATGTGTGCTGATGATTTTGGTCAGATGTTTGAAACCTCAGATTCCTGTGGTTACAAGGCAAGGAAATACAGACAATAGTATGAGCAAAATTTATTCACTAGAGGCTCCAATTCCCACTGTAAGAAACTCATGACTCAACTCTTCATATTGCTTGCTTCACTGATAAGCAAGACTAGGTATTCCAATGAATGGGTTAAGTTCTACAAATATAGGTACTTAATTATGCAAAATATTCAATGCATCAAAAAGAATCCTTTCTCTTTGGTAACTCAGTATATCCACAGACACTGGAGAATGAGGTGGTGGCTCACATTTACAATGTTACAATTCATTGTAGTATTGATCTCCATATGTAATTTGAGTTTAATATTTGAAAGTATTTAAGATTTAAATAAATGATATTTAAGTTATCAGGAAGTAGCAAAATGACATAGAATTTTTCAACAAGAACTGTTCTTTGTTCATTTTCTATCTTTAAACATTCATTTACCTATTTCTCTCTGTCATTAGAAATGCCAGATATTGTAGCAGACTTAAAAACATAGATACATGACTCAAGGAGTTCATGGAACAGCAAATGTAGATTCATAGTGAGCATAGTTATAGGGTTTCTGCTAGTATACAGGCTATGGGAGGGTGAAAACCCTGTATCATGTGGTTCAATGTTAATGTAACCCCATGTTTAGCACTTGGGAAAAATACCCAAGTATTTCTTCAAAGTGGCTGTACTATTCCACAATCCCAGTAACAATGTTAGGGAAAGCCCACATTTTCTGTCCTTTCTTCTCTTGCTGCTTTAACAATATTAAAGCATAGTTTGTTTGTTTATTATTTATTTATGTTGTTTCAGGTAGTAGCCACTGAACTAAAATGTAAGTGATCTAAAACATAGCCAAGGGTGATCCTGAACTGTTAATCCTTCTGCCACTAACTCCTGAATCATGGGATTCCAGAATCCACAGATCCATCTGGCTCTGTACTTTCACTTATAGTGCATAATTTGCATAATTACCTAATGGCTAATGGTGTTGAACACCTTATGAACTGCTTTCCATGCTATCTGTTTATTTTCTTTGAATCGATTTTTATTCATTTTAAAAGTAAGTTTTAAATATTTTTCCAATATTCTGGGCACAAATTACTTGCAAATTATTTTGTCCTCCCATTTGATGGGTTTTCTTCTCACTTTCTTAATAATGACTTTGAAAAATACTTTTTGAAATTTAGATCCAAATTATGTAGTTATCCTATTGTTCTTTATATTTTGATGATTTATTGAAAGAGCAGTGGATCAACCAATGTTATAAAGATTTATTCCTGTTTTTCTAAGGGTTATATAGATTTATCTTCTACATTTTTTATGACCCATTTTGAGTTAGTTAGGTTTTTGATATGGTTTGAGTCAGGTAGACCAGCTTTATTCTTTCTCTTGTTAGTATTTAGGTGTCTAATCATCATTTATATTATTATTATTATTATTATTATTATTATTATTATTATTATGACAATTTTCTATGAAGATTCATTGTAGTCTTGTCAACAGTCATTTAACTATGACAGTGTTTTATTTTGGGGCCTCAAATTTTGGTTCAGATGACCTACATATTGGTCTTTATTCCAATAACACAGTTTTTATTATTCCGATTTTCTTTAATGTTGCATAAATATATTCTACTTCGATTAATTGGGTTTTCAAGAGGCAAGTAGAACAAAAATAAAGAAAAACATTTCTCACTGAATTATATTCTACTAAAACAATTGTAAACTGTTTTCAGTGTCACTAGAAAAAAATGACTATTGTATTCTACCCTAAAGTCCCTCTATTTAGATGAATCTTCTTGCTCACAAAAATCTTACTGGAAGTCATATTTTAGATTCACAGTATGAAACATACAATACATAATAATTAAAAGCCTGCTTATAGGGCTAAAGAGATGGCTCAATGGATAAAGTGCTTGCTGTGCAAGTATGGAGACTGAAGTTCAGATTCCTGGCCCCATATAAAATGTCAGGTGGGTGTCAGCCCCTCTTGGACTAGTTCACCACATGTAAGCTGCCTTGTAGGTGCTGAGAATCAAAACTAGATCCTCTGCAAGAACAAGAAGTGCTCTTAACCTCTCAGTTGACTCTCTAGCCCATATTCCTTCTTTTAATAGGACTTTAATTTTCTACTCGGAAATCACATTTCTTGATTTCTCAATTTTTATATGCCTTTTGTAGAAGGGACTACTTCCTAGTAAAGCAATGAATGTATAACCCAATGTAGACTGACCTCATTCTTAATTTAAGTGAATGCTATAAAGATAGTAGGATTTTATCCAATCCTGTTTAGCTTAATAGCTAGATTTAAATTAAGACCATTGTTTAGATCCTGCTATAAATGTATGTTGAACTGGCTCCTTTCTTGTATTTTTGGAAGGTCAGGTTTTCAGGCTCCCCTTCCATTATGTGGACTTCCCATAGCTTTCCAATGCATTTGCTCTGTGTGTTGATTATCCCCAGACAGTTGTATTACTCGTAATATTAAGGACTCTTGCAATGTAAAATCTGCCCCTGTCCTTAAACATTTTTGGACTCTCTAAAACATTGCAGAGATATTTAGTATGAAATTTTCATGTATATGTATTTTACTCTACCAAAAGATTCACCTCTAAATTTCTTTGAACTTCTCTTATTCTACTGATGTTCCAGTAGAGGTCTTAAATATTTCAGAACATTCTTTCAAAAAGTCAGACAAGACCTTGTATAAGAGAGTGACATTTGATAATGACTGAGAAAACCACAAAATACTTTGTCAATTTATACCATCAATTTCTTTAATACATACTTTAGTGGATACATTGCATATCCTGTCCCAGATCCTAAAAATAAGGGAATGGCTAAAGCTGAGGGTTGCTCCTTCCACCTTGGAGTCTTGCAGAAGAAATGGGACATTAAAGTAACTGTAATACCAGAGACTCCCATGAGTTCTGAAATGGTAAGACAGGTCAAGAGTGATGGTCATCCACAGAGAGGAAATTCATTTAACGCAAGAAGAACTGGGGAAGATTTCATATGAAACTTCAAGTCAACTAATCCTCCCATGCATACCTCTAGGAGACAAGAGTTTACAAAATTACATATGACCCACAGAGGATGGTTTTGCCTTCTTAGCCAGGCATGAGAAAACACAGATATCAAATCCTGTTAGTTTGTGCTTAACATATCTAAAGCCTATGGCTTGGTGCATTTTTCTTTTGTTTTGTTTTGTTTTGTTTTGTTTTGTTTTCTTTCTTGTCTTTTCTTTTCCTTCCTTCTTTCCTTCCTTCCTTCCTTCTTTCCTTCCTTCCTTCCTTTCTTGATGGGGGTGTCGATGGCTTTGGTTGTGGCCAATCCATTCCTTGGCAGTTGATAATAGGGCTTAAACTATCTGTGTTGCTTTATGACTGAGCCTCATTAGAGATACTTGCAAGGATAGTTTTCTAGAATGTTTTCTCTGTAGATGGTGATTTAGAAGCTAATTTAAAACTTGTTCATGGTACAACCCTAGTGACATAAACAGTTCCAGGTGCCACCCCAGGAACAAGACTTAGCTGTTCTTGAGGTTTCACTTTTGGCTCCTTTTTTCTTTAGTGACACATATCGGATGCTTTTATTTGGCTCAGCTGTTACAACTACCAATGCACACCATGCTTCTGTTTATTGGTCTTCTTACATAAATACACATATTTATAGCCACATATATAATTTATACCCTCAGAAACTGTAGCTTTGTTGTCAATTTTGGAAAGAAATATGTTGGTTTACTGTGTTTGGTTGACATTATACAGAATCTAATAGTCATATGGGTGGAGAAACATTAAAGTTACCCTTTCCCACTTGTACAGAGGTATAACATTTAAGTAAATATGCAGAATCTTAACTATATGACTGTGGTTTCAGAAATTAATGAAGCATTCTCTAAATCATGAAATATAATATCAAATTCCAACTCCAGCTATCTGGTTGGGTTTTTTCTTCAAAAAGGGAAGTAAGGACAGAAGACATGGACTTGTTTTCAGCTGCCTTGAAAATGGGCTCTTGCTTCTTTTCTACACTGTCCTTTCTTTTACCCACACATGAAGCAGACTTTCCTCTTCAGTTTTGCAGAGAAAGGGCTCTGAATTAATCTAGGGTGGACAATTGGTCTGACAGCCAGCATTTGGGAAGCTTATTACTGCTCATAGTTATACTCACAGTGGCTTTGTGTGAAATGTCCCTTTTATACTGGCAAATGTAAATACATTGGGAAGGCATGCTATTTCCAATTAGAAAATATTGTGTACTGAAGTGACAATGAATCCATTGATCTACCCAGAGAATAGATGGTTGAAATCAAGCAAGCTATTCTCAAAAAAAATCAGGTTTTCAATGAAGATAAAGTAATTTTCCACTGCCTTCTTCTGTCTTCCCACAAAATTCACATGGATAGTCTTAACAATTGTTTTCCTATTGGATCAGAGCACAGGGGAAGAAAAAAAAAGGCCATTGGGGAGAAAGGCATTTCTCCTAATATTTTATTGATGCCTGCTTGCTTTGTCATTCATTAGCAATCACCTAGTGGATTCCCGTTTTGAGAATGGTGTGGAGTTTCTCCTACAAGCAGGTATCACGGGAATTCTAATGTACTTTGTTTTCTCTAAGGCCACTTTCCTAAATTTACAGCTCAGTGCAATGAACTCCAGAAGCCCTTGCATCATTGGCTCCAGAACTGTTAAGATAATGCATTTCAGTATCATAATCCATTTGGTCTCTATGGCAATTTCTCTGTCACTCTAAGAAGTCAACACATTTGCTTAAGACTATCTTAAGTTTTGCTTTGATATGGCTTATGGCAACCTTCTGGGTTTGAGAGCTGCTATCTGGCTAGACAGTCTTTTTTAACCACACTTTAAGCTTTGGACTTGCCGAGACTTTTAGCATCTCTGAGATTTTTAAAAAACTTTCCTATTGTTATGAGTCTTTTCCTGTTCAACACAGTGCCAGTATGTACAGGTTGCAATTAGTACCCATTTGGAATTCAACATCCTTTCCTGACTTCAGATATCATGTTTTGGGATCATTTGGCAAACTTGTCTAGAGTCTGGAGAAAACAGAGAGACATTGACTTTTATCTAACTCAACAGGCATTGTCTCTATGAATGTAAGCATGAGTGTATGAAGGACAAAGAGAGGTATCATGGTGACGAATGAAGACATGTGCCTTGGAATCCAGCTAACCTGTGCTCAAGCATACTCACCATGATGTGTAAGCCAGCCTGACTGGAGATGTATTAGGGAGGAGGTTTGGGGGTTCTTCAATTCAGATCATCACCACCATCAAAAAAGCTGATAGCATAAGTTCCTTTTGCATGCAAGTTCTGAAGATGTGCTATTTCTCCAGGTATTAGAAGAAGTATTCACTCCAGACATAGAATGTACAAGATAAAACCTTACATTTGCACTTAAGGGAAGGAATGGCACACTAAACCAGATCTCCCCCTGATGAGAGCATTTAGAGAAATGGTGTGGGAAGAATCATGCAGAACTCATCTGAGGTCCAGTAAGATCAAGTGGTGTGAGAATTTCATGTGAATGAAAGAAACTATGGCTTCCATTTCCTATACATAAGGTAGAACTGCTATTATTCTTATAGAAGGAATCAAAAGAATAAGCAGAAGAGTATAATAGACTAATTTTTTTTTAGTCAAGCAGAGCACTTACTGTGAGGATAGAAATTTCAGTGTGGGAACAGGAGCATGTGTTGTAGGGAAAGATCTCTCCCTGCTCCTTTAACTAACGAATGAAATCTTCCAAGATGCTGCCCTTAAGAATGATTTCACGGAAAAATTAAATGGGAGAACTCTTGAATACTGTAAACCCCTTTGGATACTAACACTGCAGAGTCACCACTAAACTTCAGTAAATATTCCTGCTTAACTATGCTTAATTCAAAATTCCCTCAGGTTTATCTGATTCCAAATTAGGGTTGCATAATAGTCATTAGCATTCAGTTCAAGACATTTTGATTTAAGATGAAATGTTAATGAAGGGAGATCAAGGGGGAGACTCCATGGAATGCTGCAATAGAGATAGGGTAAGAAGATCATTTCTCTCCAATAGCTATCTCCCACATGACAGTTTTCTTGAAATCAGATATTAGCATGTGAGAAAGAAATGAAAGACAGTGACACTTTATGACCCACTAAGAAGGGAGGTCCATTGCTCTGTGCATTATTTAAGACCATAAAATCTTCCTTGGGAGCCTCAGTTCCATTTTGTAACTCAAGAGAGACCTTTGATTAAAATTAAATAGGATATTATCTCTGAAAGACATTGTGAAAATGAAGTGACACATTAACTCATACCAACTTTTAAAATGTGAACACTGAAGTCATGACTTGACATATGAGAGCACGACACTATTGCCAAATGGCAGAATCAAGCAATAGAATGTAATGATGAGTCAGGGGTTGCTGGGATCCAAGCACAGGGCAGGAGGGCTTATACACATACACAAGGCTGCCTGGAATTCTGGTATACTTTCCCTCCTAAGATGAAGGGAAGGAGCTGTGCTTATAAAAGACTGGACTGAACTCTCTGTGCATATAAAAGGCATTGAGGGTTCCTGGTGTTGCTGGGAAGCAACTCTCTTCTACAGAGTTGCTCAGAGCTCAGGCAAGTCAGTGCCACTAGCCTCCGTGGTATTCTCAAAGACAAAAATTCCTCTTTATGAAATTCTGGGGCAGGTATGGATTCCCTTCTGTGTTTCCAATGTGAACAAAGGAAAGTTTTCTATATATTTTCTTTATAAGAAAAATACTGCATTGGCCTTTGTAATTTGGAAGCCTAAATGTCTCCAGGAGCCCTTCACGGGTATGGGTGCAATTGCCCCAGATGCCTTTGGAAATAAGGAGGCAAACAATGCTCCATGTGAGTTTTGTGTGAGTTTCCATTAAAGCCATGTAGAATGTCCTGTGATTCCATTCCCCTTCTTCTACAACTGTCATTTATTCTGCATCACATTGGTTCACATACCTGCATAGTGAAGGCCCCAATCTTTCCAGGACTTTCCTCAGGTGACTTTCCCAATGACTTCCAGCTGAAGAAATACTGCTACTCTCTGTCCTGCTCGGACTTGGTTATGGCATTTGCTACTGTCATTGTGCCATGACTGTCTTTAAAGCTTATACATGGAACCCATTGAAAATTAGACTGAGGTATTCATAGTGTGATCACTCCTTCATGCAGCACTGGGCACAGAGCTAATGTTCAGGAAGTGTCAGCTGACAAGCATCATTTGGCATCCCAACTTCAATGACTGGGTGGTCTTGGCTGGCACTCTGCTCCCTGGCTTCCTAGGCCAAGGTTTTCCAAACACTGGCCATTCTATTATAACTTACACAAGTGGTGGCACACACTATATTTCTTATATTTTTCATTTGCTTGTTGTTTTCTTTTAATTAATTCTTGTTTTTTTTTTTTTTGCTCTTATTTAAGCAGACCAGATACTTCTAATGCAAACAAAAACCTGGTGTCATTTGCCCTTAATAGAAAATAAGATGACTCCTTAAAACAATGAAAAAAATTACTGAATTGAATCATTAAACAAATGTTCATTAGGCATCTATTATGAATCAGGCACTGGGCCAATGAAAAGGGCCATGAACTCAACTCTTTGAGGGGCAAACGTGTTGTAAGAATGAAGAGCTAACAACAAATGTCAAACAAATATTCAAAGATACACAGTCAGGGCACAATGAAGAATATAGAGGGTTATGAGGATGCTATTTAGATAAAGATGACGGGGGACAGATTCTCTAGGACAATAATGTCTGAGCTGAAACCAGAGAGGACAAGCCTGTGACTCTATGGAGGCAGAGGTTCTGAGGCCAGAGAAGAGGAGGGATTCTGAAAAGAACTTCTGGTCCTGTGTGGAGCCAAGATGCTGCAGTGTGCTGAGTGGGGGGAGGAGCTAAGGAAGGAGGCCACAGATCGAAGCAAGAAGACAGGATGTCTGATCTGGTGTATCAGTTGTATTCTAACATTGATGAACACCTGTGGTGCCTACATTACGTACCTGCTCTGTGCTAAGTTCTAGCAGCACAGGCTCATTTCTTTCTCTTAGCCATTCATGTGTGAAGGTGCAGTTGCAACACCTAAGGTATCAGTGTTGGGACCAGAGAGGGAAAAGATGTAGCCACTACCTCTCTGCATTTCTTGTCACCTTCTCTATGCTTCATAGCAACTGAGGAAGCTGTCTGCTATGAAATTTCATGCCTGCACTCTTCTTCTGTTTCTAATGCATTTGGTCAACTGGAGGTGCTGGCAAGAGACTTCTGAGTGGAAGGAACTGTGGCCAGAACTAGCTCTAAAGGAGTACATCGTGGGGCTTCTTCATGTCCTGACCATACATTTGTAGAACATGTGCATGAAAGTATCTTCAGATTAATCAGTTTAAGTTAACTAGTTGAATTAACTAGTGCTAGTGTGCATAGTCCTCATACAATACAATGATAGGACTTCAGAATCAGACTTGCCTGCACCACAGTATATTTCTTGAAGTGCATGCTGCTTCCAGCAGACTGGCTGCAAAATCAGTTTACCAGGGCTCCAGTAAAATCTTATGACAGGGCAACCAAACCAAGTCACATGGTTTTCAACTTGGCTGTAATCACTCGTTTAAAGTGTCCATCAATATATTTGAAAAAAAAAAATACCTTGATTTATGCCTTTCTCTGTTTTGTTACTATAAAACCTTCCTGAAACTGTTTCCGCACCAGAATGTGGAATCTTGGGTAGCCTAAATCTTCATTTACTGGTTATGGTCATGCAAAATAGCTCCAGGAAAAGCTCACTCTTTCTCTCTTTGAGGTGAGAGCTGAGTTTTGGATAGCTATACATGTGTAGATATATCTAACTGTAAAATACATGTGCTTATCTGTCTGTATGATATAAAAATTAGTGATGTCTACCTCATTATGAAACTTAAGATAATTTATACTTTCTTTTCACTTCTCAGAATTTTTCTAAATTTTTTTATACAAAGTCTTTTCACTTTTTTAGAATTAAAGATGTCATTAAAGAATATTCTGCATTTATTTGGGGGTAATTACAATGCATTCAACTATAATAAATAGTATCAGTATGGAGCTAGAGAGCTGAGGCAAAGTATTTTTCTTGCAATGTGTTAGCACAGACCTAAGATCTCCTTGATACAGTTCACTGGGCATCCAAGTGACAGTGGCAGAGTAGACAAACTGTGCCAGTCTGATGCTTGCCTCAGAGACCAGGAACTGGAAAGACAACTATTCGTGACATGTGTTTTGGGGACAGAGGTCACAGATCTGAGTAAAGTCTACTGTGCCCCTGAGGGGATCAGAAAATATAAGGAATGTATTTATCAAGGTATTACTAATTTGTAAATATTTCTGACAATTATTTCTGTAAGTAAAATACATTATCTCTTTTAAAACATTCAAACTTCCCCGAGGTGGTTACTATTATTGTATCTTATTTAGAGGTGATGTTAAGAAAGTTTGAGGACACAACCCTCATGGTTTCACAATTACATGGCTTGTCATGAGAGAATTGAGGTCAGAAAAGGGTTTCGAAGCTTAAGAGCTTGCATAAAAAAAGGTGGTTCCGTTGCTTTGGTCATTCAGTGGCATACTGGCTGGCTTTGTATGTCAACTTGACACAAGCTGGAGTTATCAAAGAGAAAGGAGCTTCAGGTGAGGAGATGCCTCTCTGAGATCCAGCTGTACAGGTGACTGTCCATTTAAATTTTTCTGTGTAAGACAGAAGATTAACACAGCATGGAAGTGCTGTGAAGTAACAGAGTAAAGTAGCAGGTGGCAGAGAGGGTTAGCACAATGGCCTGAGTTCAAATCTTCATTAATCATGCAAAGAGCCCAGCATGGCAGCATATCCCTGGTGGTGGAGGCACCACCAGGGGGTGGGGGGAAGGGAGGGGGTAGGCAGGGGGATGTCAGGGGTTCACTGGCCAGACAGTTTATCCAAATCAGTGAGGTTTCAATGCAGAAAGAGACCCTGAGTCAAAAAAACAAGGCGGAGAGCAATAGAGGATGACATGTGACATCAGCTTCACGCCCTAATACATGCCCATAAATGCGCACACATACATACGGACACATACTCATATATGATGCATACAGCAAACATAGTAGTGAGATGACCTCATATAGAGAGAGTGCTGAGGGTGTATATGACTGTGGTATAGACACGTATGAGGAGGGAGGTGAGGGAAGGTACCCACGGCACAGACCTCAAAGAAGGACCCTTTGGAGATGAGGTTGCTTCACCTGAGCTGTAGAAGCAAGGACTTTTGGAAGGTATGTTAGCTAGTGTCAATGATATGTGCAAAGGCCCTGTGGCATGGGGTGTTGAGTGCTTTTGAGGAGCTATGATAACAAAGAGGGTGGAAGAAACCAGGTAAGAAGTATTCATGCAATTTATTTCCTAGGTGTTAAATCAGTGGACGAGGGCATTTTTCTTCACAGAAACCAACCTTTAACATCTTCCTTTAATTAATTGTCACTC
Source organism: Hylomyscus alleni (assembly GCA_019843855.1). Taxonomy (NCBI): domain Eukaryota; kingdom Metazoa; phylum Chordata; class Mammalia; order Rodentia; family Muridae; genus Hylomyscus; species Hylomyscus alleni. The sequence goes on from JADRCC010164257.1 coordinate 19,815, forward strand.
TCCAGGTGCACAACTGAGGTGCCTTTCTTTCTTAGTTTCAACTATGTCTAGTTCAGATTCTTCATGTCTGTCATGGAAGTGTTCATTTATCATCAGCAGCAGGAAGCTATATTTGGCCATTAAGGGTAGGAGACACCTTTCTCTTTCCTAAACACCACACCCTTACTTCCAGTTCTCATATACAAGTGTTCTTTATTTTGTGATCTTTCTCAGGCTCTATCCTGCCTTATTCTGAACTCTGCCTGGTTTGTCTACAAGTCCCCTTTTGCATTGCTCAGCCCAAGCCCCTTGCAAGCTCTGATGGGATTTACTAAGGAAGTCATTACACATATTCAACTCATTTCAGCAGTTAAAAAGAACCGAGGACACATATACAATAATAAAAGAAACAAACAAAACTCATGCCAGCTCTTAGTCTCTGAGAGCATTCAGGACTTTTCCATAACAAATTCTGCTCATTCACCTTTGAGAGAACACATTGCTGTGGAAACGGAACATATTAATCCAGACAATTTGAAGAGAGACATGCTGTTTATTCACAAAGAATGATTGACTCTGCCAAAAATAAAAGCCATGAGAGTATAACATGCCATCAGTTCAGCCCATTGGAGCAGTCACTTGGGACCGATGCAGAGGAGAACAGAAGGTGAAAGGAGAAAAAAAGAAATTATATAAAACGCCACTCAGCCGCGGGTCTGCATTGTGTGGCAACATCTGCTGCTCTGTGGCCAACCTCCCACAATTGTGGGTTCTTTCCAGAGAACTCAGCTCATGGTTAACGACTCAGAGTCAAGTTGAAGCTGCACTTACTGAATCCTAAAGAATCTGTAGCAGCATCTCATGTTTATAGACATAGAGACAAATCTGGAGAACAGCTGTTGTTGTAAAAGCACCAAGGCACAGGGTTGGGGTGATGGGGCTCCACTTACTTAGTGTTGAAGGCTGGTCAAGTTGATTGTTCTTCAAAGCCAATATTGGACAATGGTAATAATCCTTCTTCAGAGGGTTAACATGAAGGTAGGTTAAGGTCACAGGCCTAAAACACTTTGGACAGTGCCACACACACTATTAGCAGCCAACAGAAGTCAGTACACATTCACTGAGCACTTGGAGGTTTGAGTGACTGTCCACAAAAGTGGCAGGCTAGGCTGTGGGTTTAGGTATTTTGAGGGAAAAATCAAGTAGCAAAGGGCTGTGTCTAACAGAAGTAGTCATCTATTTGAGACAGCACTCTGACTTTGCTCAGTTATTTGTTTCATTGCATAGGCAGTCTATTTCCCTATCACTTTCCCCTCCATCTCTCTTCCTCTCCCTATTCCTCCTCCTCCTCTTCCTCTTCCTCCTCCTCATTCTTCTTCTTCTTCTTCTTCTTCTTCTTCTTCTTCTTCTTCTTCTT
>JADRCC010164258.1:0-22755 GCA_019843855.1 Hylomyscus alleni
TTCTCTGTGTAGCCTTGACTGTCCTGGAACTCACTCTGTAGAACAGGCTGGCCTTGAACTCAGAAATCTGCCTGCCTCTGCCTCCCAAGTGCTGGGATTAAAGGCGTGCGTCACCACCACCAGCTCGATTACAGTCTCTTAACATAGCTTGGCTGCTTCAAAATGGCTGCTATGGTGAGTCTGTCTTTTCTGAGTGAGATTGTGACAGAGTCAGAGGGAACCTCTCTAAGTGACCTTGCTTTGCCTATCATGTGTGGGTCATGTGAAGTCTGGTGACCAAAACAGAAAACAGCCTATCCAAGAGCAGCTCACAGTTATTCCCAAGGGAAAGTCCAAAAGTGGATTTTGGGTAGGGTGCATTCTCTTCTAGGTTACCCTCCTCTCAAGTGAAATAAATAGTTTAGATGTTTGTCACTTCCTCCTGTGCCCTTTCCTCTCAGTACCTGTGCCACCTGAGGATACTTAGGGCGAAGGCTGCCAGCCACGCTCACAGATGTGATTTTGAGATGTTTTCTCTAGCCTCCGATTGTGAACATGAACTTGTGCCTATGTATGCACAGGAAAAGGCAGGGTAGCCAGTGGGTCCCTGAGTCCTGCACCTGCCCCACAGGATGCCTTCCTCTTTGCTGTCACTCTAGACTCTAGCTGCTCAGTAGAGTAGGAGTCGACCTATGACGCAGCAGCTGTGGTGAACACTCTTACAGCTATGGGATGTCTGTGGGTCTCAGGCTGCTCTCCCCTAGAGAATAGGGCAGCGTTAGTGTCCTGTGACCCCAGAGGAGGAGAGGCTCTTTACCATGTCTTTGGGGGTGAATGTGGAAGAGCTCACCTGTCTGCAGCTCTATGTCACAGTGCCTGTAAGAAGCAGCAGGAGTGGGGCTGGGTGGTGGTGGTACACACCTTTAATCCCAGCACTTAGGAGGCAGAGGCAGGCGGATTTCTGAGTTCGAGGCAAGCCTGATCTACAGAGTGAGTTCTAGGACAGCCAGAGCTATACAGAGAAACCCTGTCTTGAAGAAAAAAAAGAAGAAGAAGAAGAAGAAGCAGGAGTGTCCTGGGGGTCAGGAGCCTCTGTAAGGGGTTCTAATGTTTTTGGGATGGATGGATGCAGATGAACTGGAGCACTGGATGTCCGTAAGCTGGAAACGGTGAGCTCTGAAAGCTTGTTGGACAGTGAAGGGATGGACTGTCTAAGGAGACAGTGCCCTCCTCCTGGATTCTGGGGCCGTTAGGTTCCGAAGCTTCCTCATTGGCCCTGGTTTCCTTGCCTGTCACAGTTGTGGTTCTTGACTAGAGTGGGAGGAGTACTGAGAGAGGATTGAGTCCCAGGCTGTTGACAGTCTACCTCAGCCTGAATGCCCCTCATGCATCAGCTACATTTTGTGTTCATGAGAAGTGCTTGGGGCTGGAGAGTTGGCTCAACAACTGAGACCATGACCAGCACCCACATTAGGGTGCTCACAACTCCAGCTGCAGGGATCCAACATTTGTAGACTCTACTGGCATCTCCATTCACTTGCATATATCCACACACAGACACATACACAAATATATATAATTTTAAAGAAAATCTTAAAAAATAAATGTAGCTCTGGGCATGGTGGCGCACCCCTTTAATCCCAGCATTTGGATAGCAGAGGCAGGCGGATTTCTGAGCTCGAGGCCATCCTGGTCTACAGAGTAAGTTCCAGGACAGCCAGGGTTACACAGAGAAACCCCGTCTCGAAAAACCAATAATAATAATAATATCATCATTATTGTAACAACAACCACAAATGCTTGGGGCCCTGAATGACCTTGGTAAGGCCTGTGGGAGCAGAAAGGCTACAGGAAGCACTAGGGCTAGGACTGCAGCTGCTTCAGCTCAGGAAAATGCTCCAGGCTCCAGGGACAATCCCAGTCCATGAGCTGCCGGACTGGCCTTGGAGCTCCCTCTGTCTTCCATACTTTGTTTCCATCCCAGGTATTCTGCTTTGGACAAAGGCCCACACAGCTTTTGCTCAGCTCAGAAGTTAGCCTTCCTCTGTAACCCCCTTCACAGCATTTCTGAAAATACCCAGGAAATAGTTGAAATTGGGCATAAGTGCCACTCCCCAGTCCCCAATTTGTGCACCTCTCCCTTACTGGGCAGGCATGGCTTTATCCAGGTTGGGAACCTTACAATCAAGGAAGTGTCCTTAAAGAAAGGGTACTAGCTGCCCTACACCTGTGTGTTCTGCAAGTACTTCACACCACATATCCATCCATTCAACTCTGTTACAGCTCCCTGCTATAACAGAGGGCTGCATTAGCATGCTTGAAGCAAATAGAGGCCTAGAGAAGTGAGAGTCGACATGGCTTTGTAGAGGTGTGGTAGGCAGGGGGAGAGAGAGCATTTCATGGCAGTGGACACGTCCTGTAGCCTTTGGCCCTGGTGCGTGATCTTGCTTTCTCTCATAGGGAACAGACAGGGTGGTGTACTAGCATGAGGAAAGCTGGGCTTTCTGTCCTGTGCTGGACTTTTCAGAAACAGGCTGTGCATGTCAGGAGCAGACCTGGGTTCTAGCAGCCAAGGAGGGCAGAGTGTAAGGGTGGGAATGAGTAGTGCTCCGTCTCCCTCATCTGCTGCCCTCATGGTCTCGCTTCTGTTTTTAGTCTCATTCTGCACTGTTCCGAATCGGACAGATGAACAACGTGGAACTGGATGATGAGCTCCTGGACCCGGTGAGTGGCGTGGTGGTCCCTGCTCCCACTGAGCTGACCTTCACTGAGTGAAGCAAAGAGGGGTAGCACGGTCGGCAGATAGCAGGACTTCTAGAGAGGGTACACAGAATATCCATGTGGCCTCTGAGGCAGGGCACATGTGCCCTGTGAAGAGGGCAGAAGCACTGTGGCAGAGGCCACACAAATTACAGAAACCTTTGTCAGGAGGGAGCTTAGTGTGACGAGGACTCTAGGAATGGGTAAGACGGTCATGGGGACGAGGAATCCTCAGGCATGGAGAGAAGCCATTTCCTCTGACCATGGGCTAGATCTGGTGTCCCTAAAGCAAGCTCTCCAGGGGCTCTTACAGAGGATCCAGTGTTCATGTCAGGCAGCCTACATTGCCTGCACTTGTAGCTCCTGAGGATCCAGCACCCTATTTTGACCTCCATAAGTACCTGTACTAACTGGCACATGCATACCTACACGTAACAAAAAATAAATCTTGAAAAAACAAACAAGGGAATGTTTCCTGACCCACCCCATCCTGGGAATTTGGTTGTCTTTAGTGCTGTCTACTGTGGGCAGTGACATAGAGTATTCTCACATGCCTGTAAGATTAGGTGTCCTCAGAGGCCAGAGGCATTGGACCCTGTGAAGCAGGAGTTAGAGATGTGATAGGGCATACGCTATGGATTCCTAGGAACCAAATTTGGGCCTTCTGCTAGAACAACACCCAGCCTCTGATCCATCCCCATAGACCCTGTGTCAGCTTCTTAGTGCTTTTCTGTTATTCTCGAGATTTTCTTTTCCCAAGATTGGGGATGGAGCTAAAGCCTGTGCCTTCAGGCATGCACGCTGTCACCTTGCTGCCTCCTTTTTGTATTATTGCCTTGCTACATAACCCAGGCTGGCCTTGAATTTCCAATCCTTTTGATTCTGTCTGCCAGGATTATAGGTGTGTTCCTCCACACCCAGCTTTGTTGAGTGTTTATAATGGTTTTTTGGTTTTGTTGTTATTGGTTTGTTTTGTTTGTTTTGTTTTATTTTTCAAGACAGAGTTTCTCTGTGTAGCCATGGTTGTCCTGGAACTTGCTCTATAGACCAGGCTGGCTTCGAACTCAGAGATGTGCTATGCATTGGTTGATTTCTAGGGTGTTAAACACCCTTGTTCTCTGAAACAAACCTGAGGTATCCCAGGGGATGGTGGTTTGTAGATTTCTTTGCCTTCCTGGCCTTGCTGTTAGAGAACACAGAGCTCTGGGATTTGAGACTCTGGTTTTTTCTTCCACAGGAAGTGGACCCTCCTCACACCTTCCCCAGGGAGATTCCACACAACGAGAAGCTCCTCTCCCTCAAGTATGAGGTGAGCTCTCCACCCTTCTTCCTGGACTCAAGCCCTATTCTGTCCAGTCCTCTTCCCTATCCCCTGGGTCAGTAATCAAGTTTCTTGTGCCCTGGTCTGTGCAGAGCCTAGACTATGACAACAGCGAGAATCAGCTCTTCCTGGAGGAGGAAAGACGAATCAACCACACGGTGAGCAGAGGGCCTAGGGCTTGTTGGCCTGGGTGCTGGCAGTGTCCCTGTTTCATCTCCCTCCCTTTTCTCCCCCAAGCTGTGGGTTCTACAGCCAGCATTTGCTTTCATGGTTTGTGTATTGGAGATTTGGGCTCCGAACATGGGACCCCTGTCCTGGATACTGGAGACTGTGCGGGAGGGCTGTAATCATCATGGCCAATAACGTTGTTCTGCAGATGGTAGGCAACTTTTCAAATATTAGTGACTGGTTGTGAATTTCTAGATAATGTTACTTAGCTCCTTGGAACTTCCTGTGGCCTTCAGTAGTCATTGAAACATTGACTGGAGTGACTTGGGGCGAGAGCTGAACTTTGTCCTATGCGTGCTGGCAGCCCTTGAATCTGCTAGCACCAGAGTGGGTTCCTGGATGCAGTGCTCACCTTTGACTGTGCCCTGTTCCCCATCTCTGTCTAGGCTTTCCGGACAGTGGAGATCAAGCGCTGGGTTATATGTGCCCTCATTGGAATTCTCACAGGCCTAGTAGCCTGCTTCATTGACATTGTCGTGGAGAACCTGGCAGGCCTCAAGTACCGAGTCATCAAGGACAGTATCCTCCAAAGACACTCCTCCACATGGGGCATGTGGGTGAGGGTTCAGCAGCAGAACCCAGGCATGTGTCTTCACAGGCAGGCAGTAAAGAACAACAGACTGGGCTCCATAGATACCTACCATACACGAACAGTGCTCAGCATATGTGTGGTGTCATCCTAGCTAGGCTGGGAGAAGTCTATAAGTTTTCCACTCAGCACCATGGCCTGCTAGCTAGTCAGTAGTTGTGCCGGTCCATGTCATAAGATGATCTGGCCAGAATAGTAGTCACAGAGTGAGACATGTAGGGCAGTTATGTGCTCCAGACATGCATAGTACCTGTCCTTGACCTTCCCTGAGACATCGACAAGTTCACAGAGAAGGGTGGCCTGTCCTTCTCCCTCCTGCTGTGGGCCACGCTGAACTCTGCCTTCGTGCTCGTGGGGTCTGTGATTGTGGCCTTCATCGAGGTAAAGCCACTGTGTGTAGGAGACTGGATATCCTAGATCCAAAGTGGGCATGGGGTCTTGAGAGTATGGGCTCGTCTAGCTTTCCCATCGTGGGCCCCTGTTAGCCTGTGACAATGGAGTCTTTCTGCCAGAGAGAATCACAGTGTGTTATGAATGAGAACTGTTCAGTCAGAACCAAAAACACATGGGGCTTCCTCAGCTTTACTCCTAACAGTTCAGTATTTAACCCAATAGTATAACTCCCATCCTGTCTCTTGGCTATACAATTCATATCCAGACCATTGGTATACCACACCTACCCCATATTTACATACAGCTAGATAAAGTGTTATTCCAGGGCTTGAAGTTCCCAGAAATTTGGGCAATTTATCCAGAGATCCAAGCAGAGGGGGCAGCAGGACCAGCCATTCCCCAGAGAGACTGTACTCTTAACCCACACGTGGCTCGTCAAAAGTACATCTTAATTCCAGAGCTCCCAGGAGTCTATCTTTCTCCTAGGTTCCTTTTTGCTCCTTGTCTTTTTTGTGGGGGCAATAAAAGAAGGAGTAGAAAACATTCAGAGCCTGCTCTGTATATAGAGCGGCTCTCCATAGATAGGAAGTGTTAGTTCCTGCTTGGTACATGATGAGTGTCCTGTTCATCCAGCTCACTTGGGGACACATAACCATCAGATTCTTCCCTTGACCCTTCACACATGCTCACAAGGTTTCCTCGGGTTGCTCCTGGCTGGGCGCAGGGAAGGACCTGTACTTCTCTAATGTGAAGCCCTTCCCCACGCCTGCTCACGTGGCTGTAAAGGCTGCACCCCTTACTTTACCTGCTCATTGGCGCTTCTGTCTTTCCAGCCAGTTGCTGCTGGCAGCGGAATCCCTCAGATCAAGTGCTTCCTCAATGGAGTAAAGATCCCCCACGTGGTGCGGCTCAAGGTGAGGTGTGCGGTGAGACAGGGCAGGACACGGGATTTCTGCTTAATTAAGTCTTTGTCTTTGCTTGACCCTCCATACCTGGCACAGGGTTGTGCATCTCAAAGTGGCAAAAACTGGCCTTTGCCTGCAGTAAGTAGTGAAGGAATGAAAATGTGATTGCAGTCATGCAGTACATGCCTGTAACTCAGGACTGTGTGGCCCTGAGTATTCCAGAGCTAAAGATGCTGAGCTAGAGTGGGAGATGGCCTGCCTTTCCTTCCCTGATTTCAAAGTTTTCTCTTACACTCACATAATCTTAGGAGCATCCTAATGCCACAGAGACTGGGCAGTTGTCACCACAGTGTATTACTACTGTTTGGTTTTGCAAGACCAGCCTTTCTGCCTGAGCCTGGCCAAATACTGCCTCCTGTCCCTATCTCAGAAGGGAAGTAGGCATTGGCTTCCCTTGAAGTACTCCCTTGTCTGATACTCCATGGCCTCCCCTGGGATGCTCCTGGGCCTGGTGCCCTGTAGCCAAGAAAAGTGTGCTCACACTTTGGAAATGGAGAGTCCTGTGCTGCCGGTCTGCTGTAGAATGGGCAGGTGAGGGCATGATGCTCCTGCCCAGCACTGACTCCACTTTGTGGAACGATCAGGAATGTTTTGCTAAATACCTTTGGCTAACAGACTGGGTTTAGGAGACTTCCTCAGAGCCTGTGTTGAGCATGCTGTCCTTCCCAGTAGCCCCCTTCTCCCTGCATCAGGGGCCATGTGCCAGGGGAAGCATTAGAAGTTAGATATGGTTTTTTATATTGTTGATGGGCCCAGATAACAGAGCCAGCTTTTGCTCACCCTTGACCTCCCTGATCACTCACCAGGCTCACATAGTTCATGGGAGTCATAGTCCTTCAGTCCCCACCTTCATGGTTCTTAGACTGATGTGGGGATGAATACTGGGGTGTCCATAGAGTAGGTGCTTGCACCTGTATGGTCACAAGGTAGGGGCCATGTTGTCAGTCCCAGCTAATAATTTGTCTCCAGGTAAAGCTGTGCTGGGCCTAAGGCAGAGGCGTTGTAGGGCAGAGTTGAGTTTCCTCCCTCAAAACCTTCCAGAGACACAGCAACACTGAGTTGCCTAAGTGGGTGTGGAACGGAGCCCTGGGCACTGCCCTGACATTTGTGGGGCAGTGGCGTGGGTGGATGATGAGTGGGAGTTCTCACCTTGAGCACTCAGCAGTAGTGCTGGCCTCCCTTGAGCCCCGGGACTAGGCATGTACAGCAAGATTACTCAAACTCTGTATCTTCCTTGTTTCCAGACGCTGGTGATCAAGGTGTCCGGCGTGATTCTGTCTGTGGTAGGGGGACTGGCTGTGGGAAAGGTAACAACAGAATGGATGACACTGGTCCCTCCTGAGTCTGAGTTTCTGTCCATTGGAGGACACCATGCATGGCCTCTGAGTTCTGATGCTTTGTGCTCCAGGAAGGGCCAATGATCCACTCCGGATCCGTGATTGCTGCGGGGATTTCACAGGGACGGTCAACATCGCTGAAGCGAGATTTCAAGGTGAGTCCTTACACACACTTGTGGACTAAGGATTTGTAGCTGTGTTTCAGCTGAGTCTTCATCCAGACCTATGGGTCTCCCTCAACATCCAGTTCCTGTCACCATCTCTGACTCTAAGGGCAGTCTGGCCTGCTCCCAGTCCAGCTGGTCACAGACTATGTGGCCTCTCCCAGTCCGGCTGGTCACAGACTATGTGGCCTCTCCACGGTCAGTTCCTAGAATGCTGGTGTGATTCCCAGCTTCTCAGAAGGACAGTCACTTGAAGGAGGTCAGGGCTGTACATGGCTCCTCAGACACATGGTATAATTTCCTCGTGTTTCCCACTGTTACCAGCAGTCAGGTGGGCGTTAAACTAAACTTCTATGCTGAGAAGTCTATAGCTGACTTTTGAAACAGGGTTACACTGTCTAGCCTAGGCTGGCCTTGAACTTAGGATTCTATCTCAAGGCTTCTGAGAACTGAGATGCCAGGGATGTACCACCAAGCCTGTCTGAACAATCCTTGTTAAAATTAGAACAGTTTAGATATTTTTCTACTCAGTGTACTTTCTTCAGTCACTAGGGTAGACCTGGAACAAGAAGTTCATAGACTTTCTGAGTTTGAGGCCAGCCTGATCTACAGAGTGAGTTCCAGGACAGTTAGGGCTACACAGAGAAACCCTGTTTCAAGAAAGAAAAAAAAAAAGGGAAAGCAGGGCAGTGGTGGCGCACACCTTCCTTTAATCCCAGCATTCGGGAGGCAGAGACAGGATTTCTGAGTTTGAGGATAGCCAGGGCTATACAGAGAAACCCTGTCTCGGGGGAAAAAAAAAAGGAAGTTCATAGACTTCTTGCATTTATGGAGAAGTCTGATCACTGTCACAAATGGAATCTTGTGGTTATGTTCTCAGCTGTGGGTACATGGGAGTGCCAGCTCTCCTGTTTTCTGTCACTGTCTGTAATATTGCTCTCTGTGAATCCAGGAGCTATTGCGGTGATGCTAACGATATGATTATCTAGAAATAAAAATGTCCCTCATCTTACAGCTGTTGTTTGGCCTGTTGGGTGAGACCTTTCCCGACTCCCCTTTCTGTGGTAAGCAGCCCTTCAGAGCTTCCCACAGTGCCCTGCCTCTTTCTCTTTCAGATCTTTGAATATTTCCGCAGAGATACAGAGAAGCGGGATTTTGTCTCAGCTGGAGCTGCAGCTGGAGTATCTGCTGCATTTGGAGCCCCTGTGGGTAAGGAGGGCCAGTTCCACCTCACCTCTAGCTATGCCCTTGGGTGCTTTGTAGATGCCCAGGATGGTGAAGCAGGGCTTTCTTGTAGGAATAGTTCTGAGGTTTGCAGATAAGTGCCTGGTGAGGGTGTGGGCAGTGTCTTACAGATACCAGCTGTGGCCTGGTTCTACCTAGCAGAATCCCGGTGTCATGGTCTTAGTTCCCTGGTGTCTCTGTTGGGCAGTGGCAGTGGATAGGCTGCCCTGTGGCCTTGGTGGCACTTTAGCCCTGATATTTGCCTTCCAGGTGGGGTCCTGTTCAGCTTGGAAGAGGGCGCCTCCTTCTGGAATCAGTTCCTGACATGGAGAATTGTAAGTGCCTGAGGAAGGTGCCCCCTGGCCAGGGTGATCACACTTCTTCCCTGAGAGCTCCTCATGGCCAGCCCACCCTTTTGCGTCGTAGAGTCCCTCAGTGGGTCCAGTAGCTCTACACCTGTCCTAGGTGTTCTTGCCTGCCTCTGATGGCTCCAAGGAACCCCAGAAACATTACCTTCTCTTATGTCCTTCATTGACTTGTGTGTAGAGCTACAACCCCAACTTTGACAGCCCCACTTGGCTCCAACCCCTTTCCTTTTGTTTTAGATGGGATATCCAGACACACAACTTTCCAAACGACAGAAGTCCCTGTCTCCATGCCTGATTCTGGCATTGAGAGTATTCTATATAACTCTTAGAATCTATGTAGGCCAAATGTGTCTTTGAGGGTGCTGGGTGGGCTGGGTAGAGCTCTGAGGACACTGAGGGTACTGGGTCTACCAGGCAAGTCTCTAAGACTCTGACTTCTCTCTGCAACAGTTCTTTGCTTCCATGATTTCCACCTTTACACTGAATTTTGTTCTGAGCATCTACCATGGAAACATGTGGGACCTGTCCAGCCCTGGCCTCATAAATTTTGGAAGATTTGACTCAGAGGTAATTTGCTAGCCACATAGTTCCAACTTGCCCTTTCTGATACCACCTGAGAACCCCATTGGGATAAGGCTGAGACTTGAACATGGCTTTGGGAAGTACAGATCTGAGTGGGGATGTTGGACTCAGTGTGCACAGGGATCTGCTCCAGCTTTGAGTATGCCACAGCTGCAGGAGGAGATGGCTGCACCAGCCACCCCACCCAGCTCAGCCATGAAGGGCCATGGGCATAAGGTCTTCTCAAAGACCATTTACCTTACTCATGGAACAAAAGTACTAGAAGGTTCTGTGCATGTAGGCAGGGCTCCTGTCCAGGCCTGTAATTTAAGCAGCAATTTCTCAAAGCCTTTGCTTTCTCCCTCTGCACAGAAAATGGCCTACACCATCCATGAGATTCCTGTCTTCATCGCCATGGGTGTGGTGGGTAAGGGCCCCTCCCTGTAGCATGGACCCGAGTGAACGTGTGTTGGGGAGGATGGACTGCCAGCTCCAAAGTGGTGCAGGTCTCCAGTTGTCTTGGTCAAGGTCTCCATTCCTCACCTCTAGGCATCACACTGCTAAAGTTATTATGCAGATGCATGCAGGGGTGGGCACTGAAAAGCTCCAGACTTGGAATGAGATTCCCTGAGGGGTAGGAGGGGACTTTATAGCATCTACAGAGCGAGGATTTCTTATCCACAATACTCAGGACCTGAAATGGTTCATATTGCTTTTTTTTTTCTCCTAGAATTTAGAACATTTACATATATGTGTGTGTGTATATATGTATGTATATATATGTGTATGTATATATATACATATATATATAATACACACACACACACACACATATATATATATAAAATTAGATTTGGGGGAAGGGACCCAAGCCTTAAAGGAGTCCATCTGTTTACACCTTATACTTGATACAGAGGTCAATTGTAGATTTTTCTACATGTCCATGCTCAGAGATTGAAGGTTTGGGTTCTTAGTGAGGCATGCTGGCTCGTACTGCTCCATACACAGCTGAGTGGAAGGCAGAGAAGCCTTAGTGGTAATGCCTGGGAAGCCATTTGACAATGCACCCTTACCAGGGCCTCCCACTTCTGGGAACTCCACTGGTCTCCCTGTGAAACTAACAATCTCTATTTTGGTTACAGGCGGCGTTCTTGGAGCTGTGTTCAATGCCTTGAATTACTGGCTGACCATGTTTCGAATCAGGTGAAAACCCTGTCTTGTGTACCAGATTGGCAGGCACAGCCCCACTGGGTTCAGGAAATGGACAAATTGTGGAGGTCTTGTCAGTAAGGGTCCTTCCCTGAAGGTCTGTCCAGCTGAGCTGCTCAAGGCAGGTGGAGAAAGTGTGGCCTGGGAGAGGGAAAAGGGGACAAGTAAGTGCAAGTGGGGAGGAGGAGGAGGAGGTGCCTCCCCTGAGAAATGTTCTTCAGGTCCTGGGGTCTGTGAAAGTTAGTAGATAAAATTTGTCATGGAGAACAAAGTCATGGGTAAGTTAGAAGCTGTTCACCTTCTGCCTGGGATGCCAGCCCTTTTATTAGAAGAGAAGCAATCAAGCTGTTTGGGAAGGTCTTGGCTCATGGCGTGTCTATCTGTGTTTTGCACTGGTTTCAGCTGCTCTGGTGGTGTAGAGGGTGGGTAAGTTGACACTAAGACGTCTGTAGCCCTGGGGAGAAAGATAACCGCAGGAGTCTGGCTGATTGATGATTAAGTCTGTATTGTGTTACCCTCTCATCAGTGGGTTCTGGGTCAGGTTTCCCTGGCAACTGCCAGAGGCAGTGCAGATGAGGCCACTATCCCTGGCCATCCCTGCAGCAAAGTCCACTTTGGTCTCTAGGTACATCCACCGGCCCTGCCTCCAGGTGATTGAGGCCATGCTGGTGGCTGCTGTCACAGCCACAGTTGCGTTTGTCTTGATTTACTCATCTCGAGATTGCCAGCCCCTGCAGGGGAGCTCCATGTCCTACCCACTCCAGGTAGGCATAGGTTTTGGGCTGGCCCTGTGAGCAGGACCAACGACCTCTCGTTTCCCAGAGGTAACAATGCTAGCAGGCCTTAGGCTTGCTCTGTATGTAGAGTCCCATGGAAAGCCCAGGCTGTCCGTCAGGTGCCTAGAGAATGGGTACTAGACTGATCTCACCAAAGTCCTTCCCAGGACCTCCTGGAGAGAGTTTTAGAATGAAGCTCAGTATATATTAGAGAAGAGCGTACCTGTAGCCATACAGAAACCAAATAAAAAGGCTTGTAGCAGATCATAAGGACCCCTAATGAGAGCTGCTGCTGTCCCTAGGCAAACAAATGTGTCCCTCTATGGAGTAAAATAGTACTCAGCTGAGAAAACTGGGCATACTGGTTCCCAGGGCCAGTGTTCCACTGTTGATTCTGAAGCATTGCTCATGAAGCTCCTAAGTTCCTGTTTCTTTTGGATGGCAGGGACAGATGAACCTCTATCTCCCAGAGAGGTGGTCAGGGTACATGAGCATCTCAGGTACTCAGCCGCACAGCACCTGCCCTGTGGCCATCTCTCCCTCTGTGTCCTTTCTCAACTCTGCAGCTCTTCTGTGCAGATGGTGAATACAACTCCATGGCCGCAGCCTTCTTTAACACCCCTGAGAAGAGTGTTGTCAGTCTGTTCCATGACCCACCAGGTATGTGCAGCCAGCACAGCTACGGCTTCTTAGGAATAAGCTCTTGGCTCAGAGGTCACTGATCGGGGCTAAGGAGTCGTCTCTGGTATGGTGGGTGTGCTGGAGTGCAGGAACCAGCATTACAGAGTAGCAGACATGGGATTACACAGGACTGCTGGGTTCTGTGGGGGTACCTGCCAGGCACCTGGAGAGGGACTGGCTGAGCTCCCCGTCTTCGCCTTTCTTCCTAAAGATAGTCACCTGTGTTGCTTCCATCCTTCCTTCTAGTAGAAAACTTAGTGTGATGACTCCAAGCCCTCCCAGGCTCAGCTGACCCCCTGGTAGTGCCTAGAGGAAGCCCTACACACTAGGCCCCAGCAGAGCTGAGCTGAGCAGCCTTAGGCCTGTGTCTCCAGCTCCTCCCTTCCTGTCTAGTTTGCTTTCTGTTGTTCATGAAACACTGACCAAAACCAACTTGAGAAAGAATGGGTTTATTTAGCTAACAGGTTATGGTCCATCTTTGAGGAAAGCTGAAGCAGGAACTGAAGCAACGACCATGAAGTAACATTGATTGCTGGCTTCCCAACGTATGCTGGATCCTCACACTTCAATTAGCAATCAAGAAAATGCCCCAACAGACATGTCCATGCCTGGAGGCAATTCCTTAGTTCCCTGTTCTCAAGTATATCAAATTAACAATTGAAGTTAACCATGACATACACCCTCCTTATGGGGACAGTTGTTTATAATTGTGTTCTGTCATAAAGCTACTGGGGACTTCCTTGTGTGGGGCCCTGTCCATAGGAAAGGATCATGAAAATTAATGGATATTTGCCATAGAATAAACCAATGGCCTTACACATGTGAACTTCTGCTGCCCTTACTGACTTGTTCCTGCCAACATCAGTAACCTGTGCCATGGTTAGCCACACACAGGCTGGTGGCACTTCCCCCACCCTGGCCTACACATAGGCCACCGTGGTTCCTCTCTATTTAGCCTTCTCTGGTTTCTCATCCACAAATACATCCTCATCATCTTGTTCAGGAAGGACATACCTTCCAGGTCTTGGAGTTTGACCACTGAATTACAGTGGCTAGGAGTGGTTTGGGGGCCCAGTAGAGCATGTCTTGGTCACCTCTCCCATCTGGTGAGTGTTTTCCCTGAACTGGAAACTATTGCAGGGCTTCCAGGCTCAGGAAAGCTGAAGTCCCACTGACTGAGTCCAACTGAACTCTCAGGAGCATGGGCTTTGTCTTTGTGCTAGAGAACAGCCTCTACATGGGGCAAGGCACATTGACTTCAGGCTGTTGCTCATTCTGGGGAGTTTGGTGTTAGCATTATGGGCCCTGAATTTGACACCTATGCTGCCATCTTGAGGTCACCTTGCTGTACTTCCTCACCAGCACTTCTGATGAGATCTACCTTTCACCTGGAGAAGCTGAGAATACAGAGCTTTCTGGGGACCACTGGAAATCTGGGGTCTAGTGGCCTGGTTCTTGGGATGGGAGCCCATGGCAAGTAGGAAATCCCTGCACAAGCCTGATTCCCAGCTATGGCCAAATGACCTTCCTTTCCCCTAGGCTCCTATAATCCCATGACTCTCGGCCTGTTCACCCTGGTCTACTTCTTCCTGGCCTGCTGGACCTATGGCCTCACGGTATCTGCTGGTGTCTTCATCCCATCTCTGCTCATTGGGGCTGCTTGGGGCCGACTCTTCGGCATCTCCCTGTCCTACCTCACAGGAGCAGCGGTGAGTTGGGGGAAGCACGCCAGAGCTCCACTCCTCAAGTGTTCCTGGTGATCCTAGATCTAGGAACCACCACAGGTGGGATGTGGACAATGGGTACATTTAGGCAAAAGCTCTGGAATAACCACATGACATAACTGTGGAGACATGTCAGGGAGATGAGTGAAAATATAACAGGGAAAGGAGCCCAGGTCTGTCTAGCACTGACCTGCATGCAGGCCTCAGTCCTTCCTCACCGCCTGCTAGGTGGTTTTGATCTGTGTGTTTTCTCTTTTCTGTTTGAGTATGATTGACAAATTATGTTGGGCAATGGTAGGGCATGCCTTTAGTCCCAGCACTCAGGCAGAGGCAGGTGAATCTCTGTGAGTTCGAGGATAGCCTGGTGAGTTCCAGGACAGCCAGGGCTACACAGAGAAACCCTGTCTCGAAAAACAAACAAAAAAGAAAATTGGGGAAAATTTTTTTTAAAAAGGGAAGGGAAGGGAAGGGGAGAAAGCCAGACTGACAAATTACAGGAGGGGTAGCAACAGGAAGCCTATAGATGCACTTCCCTGCCCTCAGGCTCAGGTACCCGTCTAGATCTGCTTTGGTTGGGCTCTGTCTTCTAGATGTGGTTCATAAGAATGATTGCTGTGAACATAAACAGCTCAGTGCCGTCAGGTGCTTAGCATTGTGCCACCATCTCTTCCAGCTTCTGTGTTGGTTCTTCACCTAGAAAGGAGCCCTGTTGTATTAACAGTTGCTCCCGTTCTCCCTTCCTCAGCTCTGTCAGCCTCTACTTCCCTGCTGTCTTTGGCCTTATCTGTTACCAGCATTTCCTAGGGCACACAGTGTACAGCCTCATATATCTGCAGTTTCTAACTTGAGTGTGATGTCTGATTGTTTTCATCGGTGTTGTGACATGTTCTAGGATCTTTTTCTTCACAGCTGAATGTCTTTCCTTGGGTGATTCAGTGTCCTCGTGGACATGGGCAGGGGTACCTTGTGCATACTTTTATCTGCTGTCCTCACTGTCTGTAGGTTCCTTGGCAGAAACACAGCCTTCTGAACTCATGGGTGTGAGCAGGTGGCAGTCTATGTACCTTGTCCCTAGCTAGAGTGTTAGCATACTGGTTGTAGCAGGGAGCACTGGAGTAGGATGTCCTGTGTGGATCACTGTGCCCAAGCATAGCATCTTCACTAGTATGTCCTGGCAAGTTGGGTGAGAATTGCAACCATCTCTGATACTCACCCATGTTGCTTCCCACAGATCTGGGCAGATCCAGGTAAATACGCCCTGATGGGAGCTGCTGCTCAGCTTGGTAAGCCCCAGCTCTTGCCTTCTTTGCTGGGTTAGCCTCAGTTTTACCCTGCCTACCCATTGCGCGTTCCACCATAGCTACCCTTTGCCATTTATGTAAACAAAATTGGAAGTGAGGCAGGTGGGGTCATCAGTCCCATAGCATGGCCAGGTGGCAATGGATAGGGCCCAGCACTTAGCATCCTTGCCTCTGGGGTCTGGAAGATGGGTGGGTAGAAAGGCTGCAGATACAGCAGAGCTGGGGACCCTGTGTTTAGAGGAATAGGCTTATGCTTCCCCCACAGGTGGGATCGTGAGAATGACGCTTAGCCTGACAGTCATCATGATGGAGGCCACCAGCAACGTGACCTACGGCTTTCCTATCATGCTGGTGCTGATGACTGCCAAGATTGTGGGTGATGTCTTCATTGAGGTGCGCAGCATGAGGGAGTGGTCTGTCCTCTGCTCACCCTGGATATTGTCCTTGTAGCCTGGCACTGGGGCTTAAGGAGTTTGCAACAGCTGCCGAAGGAAGGGAATCATCAAGTCAGAGTAGTAGGGCCCTGGGGGAGGCAGTGTGCCCTAAGGACCCCTGGACAGTGTCCTGAATCACAACTCTGTACCCAGGGCCTCTATGACATGCACATCCAGCTGCAAAGTGTGCCCTTCCTACACTGGGAAGCCCCGGTCACCTCACACTCGCTCACTGCCAGGTATGGCCAGCTGGCCTGTTAAGCTTTTGGGTTCTTGCATGCTATGGGTGGATGTGGACAGGGAAAACACTAAATGCCTGTGGAGAGCCCAGGTCCTAGCATTCCCACTGTGGCCGGTCCATGGCTGGTCTCCCAGTGCCTGGTTAAGTCTCTGGCATGAAAATGGGGGCCTTGGGATCCAAATGGTGCAAAAGCTCTTATAGAAGTGCCCTGACAGCTTGTGGTTTGAGAGTAGCTCACCTTGGGTTGGGCGTCTTGGCAGGGAAGTAATGAGCACACCTGTGACCTGCCTGAGGAGGAGAGAGAAGGTTGGCATCATCGTGGACGTCCTCAGTGACACAGCATCTAATCACAATGGGTTCCCTGTGGTGGAGGATGTAGGAGACACCCAGGTACTGTGGGCACCTCTCTGAATGTCAGCTCCTTTTTACCTTGTTCCCCAGGAGCAGCATGTGGGGGTGCGGGGAGGCATGTTATATAGTTCACCTAAACAAGAAACTTTAAGATATTATTCTATTTATGTATTTTGCCTGTATGTATGTATGTATACCACATGCATGACTGGTACCTGCAAAGGCTACAAGAGAGCTCCTTGGAATTCGCATTATAGATGGTATGAGCTCTCATGTAGGTGCTTGGAATCAAGCCTGGGTCTTCTGCAAGAGCATCAAGTGCTCTTAAGCACTGATCATTTCTCTAGCTCTTGAACAGGAAATCGGGTATTCCATGTAGAGTGATAAAGTCCTCTCTTAGCTGGACTGTCCCCGCAGACTACAGGCCTTCTGTGGTTCTAACTGGACTTCTCAGTCATGGTGTTGGTGACTATGACATCGGTCAGAAGGTGCTTGTGAGGTGTGAGGCCAGCTAATGTTGACACCCTTTGCCTGGGTCCTAGCCTGCTAGGATGTGTGGGACATTGGCACTGGTGGCTTGAAAGAATGTGAGGAACACACTTGGGCTACGTCTTGCTACCTGTTTTCTTCTTTCTCAGCATGACTTCATGCTATGCTGGAAGGCTTAGCCCTGTGTCAGATACGTTAGGGATTAGCAGGATTGTGTGTGAGAGATGCCCACTTCAATGCCTGTGGTTAGAGGTGACTGCTAAACAGCAGCCATAGACCAATGGGGGAATCTGGCCAGAATAGGGTTGGCCAAAGTTTCCCACTGCAGTCTCAAGGCCCCTGACTCCTCTCTTGCAGCCAGCCAGGCTCCAAGGCTTGATCCTGCGTTCCCAGCTCATCGTGCTCCTGAAGCACAAGGTACACCAGCCGCCCGTGGGTGAGAGTGCCCTGGCACCATCCTTCAGTAGCAGACACATGACTGGCTGCTCCCCACAGCCTTCACAGTGGCAGACACATGACTGGCTGCTCCCCACAGGTGTTCGTGGAGAGGTCCAACATGGGCTTGGTGCAGCGGCGGCTGAGGCTGAAGGACTTCCGCGATGCCTACCCACGCTTCCCCCCAATCCAGTCCATCCACGTATCCCAGGATGAGCGGGAATGCACCATGGACCTTTCTGAATTCATGAATCCTTCTCCCTATACTGTGCCTCAGGTACTTACTGAGCCAGAGGAGTTGGACGCAGGGTTTGATGCTTGCGTTCCCAGGAAGGCTAGTAAGGAGCCTCTGGAAGCTTGTGGAGTAATTGCTGCCAGGCAGAGGAGGCCTTCAGGGATGGCAAGTAGGGCTTGCATCCTGAGAGGGACCATCTGACCAGAATGTATTAGGAACAGCCTGAGAAAAGTTGGGCTTGTAGTGGTATGAGCCTCAGAGAACCCGCTAGCAGGCAGCACACAGTGACCTTAGAGTCAGGCATGGAGGGGAGAGAGAGCTCAGCACCCTTGAAATGCTTGGTTTGGGAATTTGAATCTCTTCCCATGGTGGGCTAAAGTGAGCTAAAGGCAGTTGATTACCTTGCAGGAGGCATCTCTTCCTCGAGTCTTCAAGCTGTTCCGGGCTCTGGGCCTGAGGCACCTGGTGGTAGTAGACAACCACAATCAGGTGAGACTGTAATCTGTCCTGCTGGAGATTGCTGGAGCTGGCTCACACTCTACTTCCTGTATTCTTGCTAGGTTGTGGGTGGACATTGAGTCATGTCTGTCTCAGGACAGTAACCCTTGGGAGCTAGCCTGTTATTGTGTACCTTCTTAGAACTAGTATGTGGAGTATGCCATCACATGGAGTAGAAGTTCTGTAGACCCTATGGGAACTCAGTGACCTGGTATTATTCCTGCAGGTGGTCGGGCTGGTGACCAGGAAGGACCTAGCAAGATACCGTCTAGGAAAGGGAGGCCTAGAAGAGCTTTCACTGGCCCAGACGTGAGGGCTGGCCCCCACCCTTGGACAGCGGCACCCCGGCCCCTCTGCACCTCCTCCCAGGGTCCCTGGTCTCAGCCAAAGCCTTGCCCCCTGGGCAGTGCAGCAACAGGAGCAAATGCCCTCCCTGGGCTTGGCTGGTATGGGGGCCAGACCCTTCGTCCTGGGCAGTTGGTTTGCATCATCAGCACTTTTCCTATTCCCTGACCCTCCAGTCCTCAGACTTGCCCCCTCCTGGGTTCCTTCTCCCAGGATGAAATGTGTGTTACACACCCTTCGTGGCTCACTTCTGAGAGCCAATAGAGGCTAGTGTGTGTGAGAGAGACAGGCATGACAGGTAAGCAGGTGTCAGCTACTACTTACTACTGTTTCTGCTCAGACTCTGAGCACTTACCCTGTGTCTGCACTGCTCACACCAGCCAGGCGCTTTAGCAGCAAGGGCACGAGGAACTGTGCAGCCTAGAGCAGGCTCTGTCAGAGAACCCACGTGTGCCTCATGTGCTGCCCCATGTGTGGGGAGACTGACTCTATGCCTGGGTCTTGTGATCTGAAAATCACATGAAGACTGAATTTGAATTCACCAACACTTGCCCTAGACTTTCAGACCTGGGGTCATGGCACTGGACCATAGCCAGAAGGCAGGTCTTCTTGAAGCACTTAGGTCCCTGGGGTCCATAGTAGCTTGCTTACTACTGTACTGTGTGGTACGCCCTTGGGAAGTGGCCTCCCAGGGCCTGGCCATCCTGGGGTAGCCGTAGGATGGATGAACCTGTGAGCACCAGAGCCAAGGAACCTCACCCCTAAACCCTGTATTGTCAGAGCTGGCTCCACTGGCCCAAGCTGGACCTGACCCCCTCAGCCACCTTGAGAGTCTTCTCTCCGGGGACTTTGTAAAGACAACTGCATTGTCTCCGGCACGAGTCTGCTGCACGGCCACACAGGCCTTTCTTTGGAAAGCTGGCAGCCCCTGCCCTTCAGTTGTCCCTCCAAAAGAGTGGCTCTTCTTTCCATGAGGAGATGGGCTAATTGGAATGAGAAATGAGAGCTCCCGGTTCTCTGCCTTCGGCTCAGCATTCTGGGGAGTCAGGCACTCAGCACGGTGATAAACAAGTGCAGATGGCTCCTTCTGTAAACGGTAGCTGCTGTCTGTGTCGGGCAGTGGTGCAATTCTTGAAGAGTATTGCAGCCAGCCCAGAGCCCAGTCGGAGGGCCATCCAGGGACTCTGGCCTTCTCATCCCATCTCAGACTGGCTCTCAGGCTCACTGTAGAGCATGGGTTCTGCAGCCTGCTTGGATGGCATCCTGTCCTCAAGCCTGGGCACAGCAGGCTCTTTAAGAAGTTAAAACTAACCCACCTGGTGGGTAGGTCCAAGTGACAATGCCAGGGGTGCTCGGGATTGGGAAGGGCCATCCCTAAAGTTCTACGCAAGGGGTGAAAGACACTGCACAGGATCTCAAAGACTTGGTATCAAAAAAGCATGTGCAATCTGTCCACAGCTGTGTGTTGGCTACATGTTGAAATGATATTTTTGGATATATTAGGTTAAATAAAACAATCAAAATTTGTCTCTCCCAATATCCTTTTGTTGTTGTTGTTGGGTTTTGTTGTTGTTGTTGTTGTTTAGGGTTTTTTGTTTGTGGGGGTTTTTTGTTTGTTTTTTTGTTTTTATTTTGGTTTTGGTTTTGGTTTTTTCAAGACAGGGTTTCTCTGTAGCCCTGGCTGTCCTGGAACTCACTCTGTAGACCAGGCTGGCCTCAAACTCAGAAATCCGCCTGCCTCTGCCTCCCAAGTGCTGGGATTAAAGGCCTGCGCCACCACCCCGGCTTCTCCCAGTATTCTTATTTTGGCTCTTGGAAAGACTGAAATCCCAGCAGCCTTGTTCTGTGGCATCGCCCTCTGTGTCTCTGTCCCATTTGCCTAGGACCGTTGCCTTCTGCTCTGAGTGTGACCCAGGCCTGTGATGATTCCTGAACAACCTCTTTACCATGTAAAGAGGTTACTGAGTTATGTACTGCCATAACCCAGTAGCCCCAGAGCCAAGGGAGGTTCTTCTGCAAGGAGGATACTTCATTGTCCCCCTAAATCCTTCCAGAAGTTAGGGAGTCTGCAGGACAGGGCAGATGAGGGCTCAAGTTCCACTGGCAGTTGGCCATGAAGTCATAGGGTTCTGGTGAGAAAAAGAAGATTCCAGAATAACTCAGCTGTACCTGCCTCCTTCAGGATTCACTGAAGAGGCAAGGTGGAAGGGCAGGAGCCGCTACATACCTCTACTACTCCCTGGGGTTCACAGCCTCTCTTCCTGACTCATCTCCTGAAGGTTCACAGTCTCCATTGTCCCAAGATCCAGGCCTTCCCTTTTTACCCTCACTTCCTTGAGTCCCACAGCGTTTTCTAAAGCCTTGCCACCCCTGTGGCCCAAAGCCTTCTCTTCTGTCCCTCAGCTGAGCCTCAGCTGCTGCAGCAGCTTTCTGGCCTGAATTACTTGCTACTCTCCAGCCAAGCACTCGGCCACCCTGGCCTGGTGTCCAGCTTTGGGCAGCCACAGGGGCACTGATAACCATTTACCTGAGCTACAGGTGGTGGCTGCTGGTGAAGCCATGTCAGGTGAGCAGAGAGGAGAGGATATACGGAGTAGTCCTGCTTTCAGACCTCACAGGTTCTCGTGGAGCTGGCTAGGTGGAACCTCTTTCCTACTCTTGCCTAGTACTGTGTGTGTGTCCTCCCCCGGGACACTCAACCCCCTCTTACCTGGACCTCCAGAAGGGCTGGTCTATGTGACTCAGCAAGATGAGTCTCAGGGTGTCAGTGAGCAAGATTACAGGCACTACTACTGTCCTTGTGCATGAGCTCCCAAGGATGCCTCCTTCCAGAGTCAGCGGATGGCCCCTCACTAGGGCTTTCACCTTCGCAACTGAGCGCTGCCACACTCGAGGACCTGGAGCTTCTCTTAACAGAAGGCCTAGCTAGCCCCGAGCCCTTGAGTGCCGAGATCTCGGAGAGATATGAGTGCAGTGGCCTGGCATCGGGCTCATTGGTCCCTGAACAGGACACCCCTAAGCAGTGGAAACAGCTGGAACAATGGTGAGCCTCACAGAGGATGAGAAAAGGCTGTGTGGGTTAAGGGAGATGATACACTGTGAGCGAGTTACCTCCAGGAGAGGCACCTCTTGACCTGCCTGCTCTGGCCCTAATCAGGGTAGCTGAGCTGCAGGCTGAGATGGTTCACCTGAGGGGACACAAGGAACGCTGTGAGCATGCCACATTGGGCCTGCTTCGTGAGCTGTTGCAGGTTCGTGCCCGTGTGCAGATGCAGGCCTCAGAGCTGCGCCAGCTGAGACAAGAAGTGCAGCAGGCAGCCTGGAGCCCAGAGAAGGAGCTAGAGGTGAGTCGTGCTAGAGCAGCAGATGGAGTAAGCCACCCTTTTCCTGATGCCTGGGACACTTCTGGATCCTGACCCTACTGATCCCAGCTGTTTCAAGCTCTGGCTCCTACATGTCCTCCTACATTTGTGCTGCAGGGAGTTGGTAGGCACAGATTCAACCTGCCTAGCCCTTGTTTCCTCCTCTTTGCAGTTATCTAGGCCCCAGAGCCAGAACCAGATGCAAACCCTGGATAAAAGGTACACACAGAGAGAGGCAAGTACAAGCATCGGTGGGAAGGGCTGGGGCCCATGCTTCCCTGCAGGAGCTGGCGATAGGGCCCACATGGATCTCATTTAAGTAAACAATACCTATAATAGTCCAACTCAGACTGGCTCTGCACACACTGGGGTGGACTGTACCAGTGGTGGGAGCCCCATGGCCAGACCTGCAGCAGCCAATGCTGCCTAGCTGCTCTGGGGCTAGCAGGGCAACTCCTTCCACCAGGCTGGTGGAGGTCCGGGAGGCTTTGACACACATCAGGAGGAAACAGGCTCTACAGGACTCAGAGCGGAAACATTCCGAGCAGGAGTTAAACCTCAGGTGGGCCAACTCCTTGGACTTGCTCGAAACCAGTTTTGTATACACACTGGAAATCTCAGGCCAGAGCAAGGCTGAGATCTTCCATCCTGAGCCCTCAGTGCCCCAAAGGGGGCATCCTCTAACATGAATGCTGTACTTCTGATTACTGGGGATCCCACCTGCCTGGTCTCTTGCCCTCACTAGGACCCCCAAGGTCTATTTCCATGTGACACCTTGGGGGGGG
>JADRCC010164259.1:0-31725 GCA_019843855.1 Hylomyscus alleni
CTCTCTCTCTCTCTCTCTCTCTCTCTCTCTCTCTCTCTCTCTCTCTCCCCACCCCATCTTATTTTCCCCCCCAATCCAAAACCCCAGCTTTCCTCTCAAGATGTATCTGCCGGGCAGCTATACCTGAGATCTCAGGGATATCAGGGGATTAACAGTCATGTTACAGATTGCTGTGGACTGGATGTGGTTTAACTCTTTAGAATTCAAGTGTTGGAAGACTGGCTCCCAGTGTTAACAGGTAGTCAATAAGGTGCAGCCCATCTGCAGGTCATTGCTGGCCCCTCCCTGTCCTGCTATGACAGATTCCCTCCCACAGCACCAAGAGCTAAGTGAGGCAACTGGAAGAGTTCTTGAATCAAGAGGCATCATACTGTTTGGGCTTTGAGATAATAAACCTTATTTCCTTATGACCTATATAGTCTTAGGTGATTCATTATATAAGAGTAAACTGATACAGACAGACAGAGAGACAGACAAAATTGGCTGTAAGGCTGATAAA
This sequence comes from Hylomyscus alleni, assembly GCA_019843855.1. Classification (NCBI taxonomy): domain Eukaryota; kingdom Metazoa; phylum Chordata; class Mammalia; order Rodentia; family Muridae; genus Hylomyscus; species Hylomyscus alleni. The sequence continues at coordinate 500 of JADRCC010164259.1, forward strand.
ATTCGTATCAGTTCTTTAGTTGGTATCTACTCAAGTGACAACAACATATATGTTCATTTAAAGAAATGCTATATTTAGCTATCAGGAGTCAAAGTCTGCCTAGGAAAGAAAGCCCAAAGAGGTGGTATCTGAAAACCCTTTCCTAACACAAATTTGCTATTTACCTTTAGAAGCCATCCTCAGCACTAGAAGACCAAATCTTGTCAACAACACTCTACTACAATGCACCAAGGAATTATATACTCAAACTCCATTCTCTACATCTGCTCAGACTTCTAAGAGACTATTAATTCCTGGTACAAACCCTGCTGGGTAGAACAACCGCTCTTATACCTTGTGAAAGTCATTCATCATACATCTTAGAGGTAAATCTGAAAGGAAAGAAGAGCCACAAGAGAAAAGCCCAGGCTAACTCAATAACTTCCATTCCATTTCCACAGTAATGCAAACCTGTAGCTAAGGAATGATGAGATTTGGGTTTGGATCAGCAATATGGACTAAAGTAACAGGTGCCAGAGCCCAGGGGCTATGCCAGACTACATACCTGGATCAGGGATGCAATTTTCGGTCGCTCTGAACAGATGCTGGAAAGCTCTGGAGTATCTTTGGACACAATGATCCCAGAGACTATTGCTTCACTAGGCATAATGAAATGGGAGTGGATAGACATGATGTTATAATAATAGTTATCGTCCAATCATTTTGTTGGCTTGCAACATTAAAAATGAGAGCACAGTCCTTGATGTTTGGCTGCTTGACAGGTGAGGTCCCCTCCTCTGGCCCTGACTGCTAACCATCAGTAATAAACAGTAGGATTAATGGACTCACTTGATACAGCCCCTTCCTGGCTATAAAAACAATGTCATTTGCTTCTAGTCCCTTGGAATACTTCTTACAACACAGTCATGTGTGTGTAAGAAGTCTGAAGCATGACAAGACCCATGTTATTAACAGTCCCCAGTGAATTCTTATCAAGCAACCAGTACTAAATGGTCAGCCCAATAAGTTAATCACCTAGCATTCCATCTCCAGCTGCGCATGAGCTACATGGAACATAATAGCAACCCTTGGCTGAACCTTAAGTTCTGCCTAAATTGCAGAATTATGAGTTACCAATTTTTAGGATAGTTTTCCCAGATAATCAGAAAATAATTTGGTGCCAATTTAGAATGCTACAGTAGCTGATGAAGAAATATTGGCTTTGGTTCTTTCTGACAGGTAGAAGGTAGAAAGCCACAGGAACCCTGGAAGGAATGACGGCAGAGTGAAGAAAATTCTTCAAAAAGCATGGGAAATTTAGCAAAACTGTGTGACCCCAGAAAGATGTAAGATCCTGTACTCAAAGAAATATGAGTTCCTGTGCACAGAGGGGACACAGGCGATTCAAAAGCTACCTTGGAAAAACAACTATAGATATGTACTGTTTTCTGCAACCAAATTGGTCATACAGTAATAATGTAAACTTCTTCTAATAGTTGTACTTCCTTAGGCTGAAAGGGACAATGACACAAAAAGACCTTGATACACTATTATATATGCATTTCACAATAATTTTCGAATGTGATTTGGTGGGGCAATGTGAAGGAAAGAGGGCATTTTTTATAGTGGAGGAATATAATTTGTACCCAAAAGACTTCAATGGAGTAGGAATAATGTAAATTCCTTGAGACTTCTCCTGAGAGATATTGTCTGCATCCTCCCATTGTATCAGTGCAGGGCCTTTGACTAATGGAGAGATTATGAAAACAGCAGGCCTCAGTCTCTACAGATGGATAACTTCTGCTCTTCTTCCACATGTCCATAGTTTGGGATGCTTGCTCTTGGCATTCAGCTGTAATCCTATAAAGAAAGCCAAGAAGGCCCTCAGAGAGACAGAGGAGGCATTGGACTCTTGTTCATCAGCCCTAGACAAACTGCAAGCAACATTATACAGACTGAGAAGGTTGTATCTAGAAATGTATATGTTTTACAGACATGCATGCAACAATAATTTATGAAAACATTAATGTGAATTTGAAAGAGAGCAAGGAAGGATATTGAAGGATTGCAGGGGAGAAAAGAAAGATAGAAATGATATAATTATACTACAATTTCAAAAAAGAAAATAAAAAAATTAAAAATTCAAACAAATTAAGCATGTAGTAATAAGATATCCAAATACTAGTTTCCATGAATTCAATAACCAATAAATAAGTGTTTTACATAAGCACTTAGAAACAAAACCATTTTAAAGCCTGAATTTCAGGGGCTGGAAAGATAGAACAGCAGTTAGGAGCATCGGCTGCTCTTCCAGGGACCAAGGTTCAGATCCTAAGCACCTCTCTTCCAACTGCCGTGGACACCAGGCAAACATATAGTATAAATACACACATGCAAGCAAACACTCATACATACAAAATTAAAATAATATGTCTTTTTAAAATGTGTATTTCAGAAGATACAAAGGCCAATAATTCAATTTAATGAATTAATTTAACTTACTTCAACTGTTCTTTGTTTTTGTACTTTTTATTATGAAATTATACAATTAGACTTTATCAAATTAATATTGAAGGCTGGTTATATTTATAGAGGGATGAACTGAGCTTCAATGTAGAATGTATTTCCAGCATGGGTTCAATCCAGTAAATGAAAGGTTAAGAACAGTTCTGTGGTTATGAATAAAGTCTTTTTAAAATTAATTTACTTTTTTATTTGCTTATTTGCTTATTGAGACACAGTCTGACTGAAGTTTCTTTTTTTGACTTAAGTTTTATTGAATTATGATGAGAAAAGTTACATGATTTCAATTTATCTGAATTTGTTAACATTTAAAAACATGTTTTAAGTAAATAGAATTATATCACATTCTTTTTTCCCTTTTGTACCCCAACTCCTCCCAGAGACCCCCCTTCAATACCTGCCATACCTTTCATTTTTTTATTTTATCATATTCTTTAAAATTTAGAATATTATAACATTAAAATGAGTATTGTAAAAGTTGTTTGATATAAAACAACAACCAATTGAAGAGACTTATGAAGTTGCTTGTCTACAGCAATACTGAAAATATATACATTTTCTCAATATAAATTTAAATAACTCCAAACATATTAACTGTATGATATTTTAAAATAATATATCATTGTTAGGTTTTTTTGAAAATGAACATAAAGACTTTTTGTTTGTTTGTTTTGTTTTGTTTTTAGTAGAGCTTGAAATCTTGGCTCTTACTGTGGTACAAACCCAAAATAAGAACAATTTTTAGACATTGGGGTTCATTATAATAAGGCTGTACTTCAATGTCCCTCACATCACCAAAGGATTTTACCTCCATAATAGTTAAGCTAAGAGTTGACAGTTCTGCTGTGCCAAGTAATGAATTGTAGGCACGATTTTTGGATACAGATTTCTTGCTATGGTCAAAGTTATTTGACTTGAGTGATTGTCTTCATTCTCAGGCCACAGGGAACAGGTTACATTCATTTAAGAAATGGTGTGTGTATTAAGATGGTCTATTCATGAAGTTATTCACCAACTGTTTCAATGAACAATGGTTCTGCTTAGAGGGTGGCAGAGACATTAGGTGAGGGTAAGAATTTGATTCATTGACTGCAATGATTTTGAAAAGCATTCATCTCAGAAAAAGAGTAACTTATAAAGTCCTCTTCTTCAAAATTGATATAATAGTTATAAATATCAAGCAAAGCATTCAGTCTCACTCTTTGTTGTTCTCTCACAAGCCACCTCCCAAATTAATTGTCTATATTTCTTTTGGCTGTATAAATAATTTTGAAATATGTAAGCTGTTCTGAAAACCATAGTAGAGTGTAAAAACATCAAACAAACAATCCTACTAATAGAGAGGCTGAGATAGGAGAAACATGATTTCAAGACCATTATGTGGTATATAGCAAGACACTGTCACATACAAACAAGCAGAAAGTGTATATGGACTGTACAATATTGGACCTATTTCTCCAATTACCAAATTAGAGAGATCACTGGATGACAGCCAATAAATTTCCTAATTCCTCATATTTTTGAATTTCAATCAATTAGGATATGTTGGTAACATTAATTTTCATATTAAGAGATATTAAGGAAAAGTAATTGTTACTTCCTGTTATTTTTGTTGTTACAGGTGGAATTATGTTTGTGTGGGTTTGTTGATTGATTCTATTCTCAGAGGTCCCACCACCTCTACAGAGGTGACAGAGGAAGTAATATATCATCGATGTTTAAGGGTTCCTTTGTCTCCAAACCTTCACTTATATTTTTATATAGCTACTTGAACTATAAGGTGGTGTAATAGCCTTAATTTGTATATCTGTCCTTTAAAAGGCTCTCTCTCTGTCTGTGTGTGTGTGTGTGTGTGTGTGTGTGTGTGTGTGCATGTGCCTGCTTGTGTGTGTGTGTACCACATGCATGCCGAGATGTTGAGGCCACAAGAGAGCTTCAGATCCCCTGGAACTTGAGTTACAGAGAGTTGTGAGCCATCTGATGTGGGTGCTGCAAACTAAACCAGGGTCTGTGAGAGCCAACATTATGTTTTATGTTTTAGTTACTGTACCTGAGAGACCTATAAAACAAAAATGCCTCTAACTCATAAGCTCTGTGCCCAAGGACAGATAGTTCCTGAGATGCTGGAAGATGTTGTTCATATAAAAAGCCATATGATTCTACTTCTCTAAACAAGTGTGTTTGGCCTAACTGTACCAGACTGCTTTATCACACATGGAAGGTACATTGGCAGAAAGTACATAAGAATGTATGCTTGCTGCTGATTAGATAAAGGCAGGAAATACATAGTATATCAGTTTGCTTTTGTTTTATTTTACTTTAGATTTTTAATTTTTTATTGGATATTTTCTTTATTTACATTTCAAATGTTATCCTGTTTCCCAATTTCTACCCTGGAAATCCACTATCCCACCCTGCTCTTGCTTCTATGAGGCTTTTCCTCCTACCTACCCACCCACTCCTGCCTCCCCACCCTCAAATTCCCCTACACTGCAGCATCGAGCCTTCACAGGCCCAAGGACCTCTCCTCCCATGGATGCCCAACAAGACCATCCTCTGCTACACATGCAGCTGGAGCCATAGATCCCTCCATATGTACTCCTTGGTTGGTAGTTTAGTCCCTGGGAGCTCTGAGGGGGAGGAGTCTCTGGTTGGTTGATATTGTTGTTCTTCCTATGGGGTTGCAAACCTCTTCAGGTCCTTCAATCCTTTCTCTAATTCCTCCATTGGAGACCCCGTGCTCAGTCCAATGGTTGGCTGTAAGCATCTGCCTCTGTATTTGTCAGGCTCTGGCAGAGCCTCTCAGGAGACAACTATATCAAGCTCCTACCAGCATGTACTTTGTGGCAACCAAAATAGTGTCTGGATTTGGTGACTATATATGGGATGGATAACCAGGTGGGGCAGTCTCTGGACGGCCTTTCCTTCCATCTCTGCTCCACACTTTGTCTTTGTATTTGCTCCTGTGAGTATTTTGTTCCCCTTTCTAAGAAGGACCAAAGCACTCACACTTTGGTCTTCCTTCTTCTAGAGCTTTATGTGGTCTGTGAATTGTATCTTGGGTATTCCAAGCTTTTGGGCTAATACCCACTTATTAGTGAGTGCATATCATGTGTGTTCCTTTTTGATTGGGTTACCTCACTCAGGATGATACTTTCTAGTTCCATCCATTTACCTAAGAATTTCATGAATTCGAATCCTGTGCCACAACACTCAATACCCAAATACCACCAAGAGAGAGCTAGCTTCCCAGGAGTGTGGACACACCTGTGAGCACAGATAAGACCACCACTTCTGCTCTGAGGGACCTGTCCCAAACCCTCAGGACACAGGAACCAAGGAGCATCCCAGGAGAGGATCCTTCCAGTTTCCATCTGTGCCTGGAACTGATCCCATGCCACAGTGCTCCATACCCAAATACTGCCAGGAGAGAGGTGGTCTCCCAAGAGTGCCAACACACCTGTGAGCACAGGTAAGGCCAGCACTTCTGCTCAAATTCCTGGCCCCAAAGGGACCAGACCAGAGTCATCAGGACACAGGAATCAAGGAAGGCCAGGGACAGGAATCTTCTAATTTCCATCTGCACCCTGGAGCTGACCCTGTGTCACAGCTCTCTATACCCAAATTCCTTCTAGACAGAACTAGTCTCCCAAGAGTACTGACACACAGGCTTGCAGGAGGGACAAGCCACAGATAGAGACAGCAAGACCAGCTAACACCAGAGATAACTAGATGGCAAGAGGCAAGGACAACAACACAAGCAATAGAAACCAAGGCTACTTGGCATCATCAGAACCCAGTTCTCCCAACACAGCAAGCCTTGGATACCCCAACATACCAGAAAAGCAAGACTCTGATTTAAAATCAAGTCTCTCGATGGTGATAGAGGACTTTAATAAGGACATAGATAACACCTTTAAAAAATACAGGAGAATACATGTAAACAGGTAGAAGCCCTTAAAGAGGAAACACAAAAATCCCTTAAAGAATTACAGGAAAACACAACCAAACAGGTGAAGGAATTGAACAAAACCATCCATGATATAAAAATGGAAATAGAAACAATAAAGAAATCACTAAGGGAGACAACCCTGGAGATAGAAAACCTAGGAAAGAGATAAGGAGTCATAAATGCAAGCATCACCAACAGAATACAAGAGATAGATGAAAGAATTGCAGGGGCAGAAAATATCATAGAAAACATTGACACAACAAAGAAAATGCAAAATATGAAAAGCTCCTAACCCAAAACATCCAGGAAATCCAGGATACAATGAGAAACCCAAACCTAAGGATAATATGCATAGAAGAGAGTGAAGACTCACAACTTAAAGGGCCAGTAAATATCTTCAACAAAATTATAGAAGAAAACTTCCCTAACCTAAAGAAAGAGATGTCCATAAACATACAAGAAGCCTACAGAACTCCAAGTAGATTAGACCAGAAAAGAAATTCCTCTTGTCACGTAATAGTCAAAACACCAAATGCACAAAACAAAGAAAAAATATTAAAAGCAGTAAGGGGAAAGGTCAAGTAACATATACAGGCAGACCTATCAGAACTACACCAGACTTCTCACTAGAGACTATGGAAGCTAGAAGATCCTGGGCATATGTCATACAGACCCTAAGAGAACACAAATGCCAGCTGAGGCTACTATACTCAGCAAAACTCTCTATTACCATAGATGGAGAAACCAAGGTATTCCATGACAAAACCAAATTTACACAATACCTGTCCACAAATCCAGCCCTTCAAAGGATAATAGATGGAAAACTACAGCACAAAGAGGAAAGCTACCCCCTAGACAAAGCAAGAAAGTAATCTACTTTCAACAAACCCAAAAGAAGATAGCTACACAAACATAAAAATAACATGAAAAATAACCGGAAACAACAATCACTGTGGGCCTCTGTACCAGAGGCTTTCCACTGAGATCTCTGGCCCAGTCTGGTGCGAGAGTTCCAGTGAAGGGAAGCAAGTGCGGGCACAGAGAGGAGGCCACTTCTGCCACTTCTGCTGCTACAATTGGCTCCACCTCTGTCTCTGCCACACTGCGTGCTGAGCTGCACTGAGTCGGGTAGGGCTGGGCAGATGAAAGGCCAACTAGCCCGTGAGGAGTGCAGCAGAGCTTCAGGTGATGTTTCGGGAAAGCAGACCTCTTCCCAAGTGTCTGAGATCTTAGAACAGAAGGCTCAGATGACTGAGTAGTTCTCAGACCCTTAATCCTTCCAGATTGGACTCTTACATACAGTTTTGGGGTGAGTAAGGGTCTGACAACAGGTACTCCTCATTGGTTTGGCCTGAGAGATTTGGGGAAAGCTTATTTGCATATGTGGAACAGCTTGGTGCTGCTCCTATATGACTGATGGACACCTACCTTTTTTCCAGGGAGTAGGGGTAGGGGGAGCTGTGGGAGGCTGTAGTTGTGACAAGATCCAGGGGCCCAGGAGGCATAGTTGAACACCTTCTGTACCATGCAGGCAGAAATCACCATTCACCGGGTCTCAGATGGTTCCAGAACTTTGCTCGACCAGGGACCAGGCTGTCTGTGCACAGCTCAGCACCCTACAAATCACTATTCTTTAATATCTCCTAACAACATCAGACTCAATTCCCCATAAAAAGACATAGACTAACAGATTATCCAATAAATATCCTGTAATTTTGCTGTACACAAGAAACACACCTCAGTGACAAAGACAGACACTACCTCAGAGTAAAAGGCTGGAAAACAATTTTACAAGCAAATGGTCCCAAAGGAAGATACAGTAGCCATTCTAATATCAAATAAAATCAACTTTCAACCTAAAGTTAATCAAAAAAGATAAGGAAATACTCATACTCATCAAAGGAAAAATATACCAAGAAGAATTCTCAATTCTGAACTTCTATGCTCTAAATGCAAGAGCATATACATTCATAAAAGAAACTTTATTTAAAGCTCAAAGCACACATTGCACCTCACACAATAATAATGGAAGACTTCAACACCCCATTCTCATCAATGGACAGATCATGGAAACATAAACTAAACAGACATACAGTGGAACTAACAGAAGTTATGAACCAAATAGATTTAACAGATATCTATAGAACATTATATCCTAAAACCAAAAAATGTACCTTCTTCTCAGCACTTTATGGTACCTTCTCCAAAATTGACCATATAATTGGTCACAAAACAGGCCTCAACTGTAGAGAGCTACAATGTGCCACGCCCTGAGATGGCGCTGGCTTCAGCCTTCTGCTAGCCCTAAAGTGAGTGCTCTCTGAGATAATCAAGTCCTAAATTGGCTACGCTTGCTGCCTCTGGCTGCTTCTGCATTGTGTGACCTATCTGCTGTTCCCACGTGGCCTGCAGGAGTTGGCGGGCACGAGGGTATTTAAGTCCATGGGCATTCCCCAAGAGTAGAGTAGAGCAGCAGGGGAATAAGCTTGTAACACCAAGAAGCTAGCTAGCTAGAAGAAGCTGAGAAAGAAGCATGTAACAAGGTCCTGAATAAAACTGCTTAAGGAAGAGCTCGTGGTCGTGTCCTTCTTGCTGGTTGAGAGGGCCGCAGCAGTTGTTGGCCCATACGGGGAAGTCCTCTCCTGCGGATGGCTCAGAACCTTTTGCAGTCAGGGAAGCCAGCTGGTAAGTTCCAGGTACGTTGGAACCAAGCCCTTGGGGAAAGACAAGGGGAAAGCCTCAGGGATAAGAGGCCAAGAAGGTCCTGAGGTAAATTGGGCTATAAGGTCTCCAGTAAGGAGCGAAAGGAAGGGCGAAGGATCCTGAGGTAGAAAATTAGGCTATAAGGTCTCTGGTCCGGAGCGAGTTAAAAGTGAAAGTATGGGTGCATTGGAATCTCACCAAATTTTTACAGCCGCACTGTGGTTTGCAGTGTTGGGGAACCTGATTATTGTGGGTTGTTTTTTGTTGTCATTTGTTTTTGTATATTGCTGTAAGAAACAGATGTCAGTGAAATCAGAATGCGAAGATGAGGAGAAAGGATAGCAGTGAGGATGATGAGGAACTAGGAATGTGGGTGAAGAAAATGGAGGAGGTAAAGGTTAGAAAGTGGAAGAAGAAAGAGGAAGTGCTTGAAATGGCGACTGGGCCCTTGCCCGCCTCCATGCCGCCACCCTATAAACCGCTTGATGGCGGAGGTGGTGGATCAGCTTGTACCACCTCTTTCTGTCCAGAGATCTGGAAGGAAGTTAGGAGGGAACTCTGCTGCCCAGTTTTTCAGAATCCACAAGGGCAAAGATACTATGAGCCCCTGGAATTCAAAACCATAAAGTCAATAGCAGAGTCAGTGAGGACCTATGGGCTCACAGCCTCCTTCACCGTAGCACAGGTGGAAGCTTTGAACAGACATTGCATGACTCCTAGTGATTGGGGTGGGCTTGCAAAAGCGTGCCTTTCCCCAGGCCAATATCTTGATTGGAGAGCATTCCTAATAGAGTTTGCTAACGAGCAAGTGGCTGCAAATCAAGCTGCAGGCAACCCAGCTTGCGATAGAGATATGCTGCTGGGGCAAGGTAGATTTGCCAATCAGCAAATAGGCTATCTCTTGCAGGTTTTTGAGCAGGTTAATCAGATTGCCATTACAATTTTGCTAATCCATTTGATGTGTGGCTGCTGTGTGGGGTTAATGGTAGCTGCACTGACTGCCTCGACACTTAATCAGCTTTCTAGTTCACTGGCTGCCGCCCTAGATACTCAAGCAGCTGTCAGTGCCCAGCTTAAAGGAGGGTTAATGGTGGTCAATCAGAGGATTGATCTAGTGCAGGAGCAAATAGGTACGTTATGGCAGCTTGCCCAGCTGGGATGTCAGTGAACGTATTCTGGATTATGTGTGACTTCAGTACAGTATGAGAATTTTACCAAGGCTGCAAATTTATCTCGCAGATTGTCTAAGTATCTTCTAGGTAATTGTTCTGCCGAGTTTGAAGAGATGATGGAACAGCTGCGTTTGTCGATCACCACGGTGAATTCTACACGAGTGGATCTGCCATGAATCACCTGAAGGAATGGGCGGGAATAGGGGCTTTGACAGGTCTCTTGTTGCTAGTCTCCCCTGTGGGCTTGTGGTGTATGTACAAGATTAGGTTCACCTAAAAGTGTGATGAGGCCATGATGGTATAAGCATTTACAGCCATTGAGGCAGGACAGTCTCCCCAAGTATGGCTGGTTGCCATGCGCATATGATCGTCATGTTCAGGCTGTGAGGTGAAGCACTGCACTCCGGGTCAGCTTCTAGCGGCCCCGAGAAGAGCATGTCTGATTGATGCGGGTTGATACCGTCCTTCCCCCAAACTTCCCTAAATATTCCCGCCTCTGAAAAAATCAGTATCGGGACGGGTCTGGCTTGAATCGGGTGGGTGACACCTGCAGGAGAGCCTGTACAATGTCCCTCTCTACTACTTCAGAGATCAGACCTCTACTCTTGCCTATTTCATTTAAAACAAAAAAGGGGGAGCTGTAGAGAGCTGTGATGTGCCACACCCTGAGATGGTGCTGGCTTCCGCCTTCTGCTAGCCGGAAAGCAAGTGCTCTCTGAGATAATCAAGTCCTAAATTGGCTATGCTTGCTGCCTCTGGCTGCTTCCACGTTATGTGACCTATCTGCTGTTCCCATGTGACCTGCAGGGGTTGGCGGACACAAGGGTATTTAGGTCCGTGGGCATTCCCCAGGAGGGAGAGTAGAGCAGCAGGGAATAAGCTTATAACACCAAGAAGCTAGCTAGCTAGAAGAAGCTGAGGAAGAAGCATGTAACAAGGTCCTGAATAAACTGCTTAAGGAAGAGATGGTGGTCGTGTCCTTCTTGCTGGTTGAGAGGGCCGCAGCACTCAGCAGACACAAGAAGATTGAAATAATCCCATGCATCCTATTAGATCACCACAGACTAAGGATGCCCTTCAATAACAACAAAAACAATAGAAAGCCCACATACACATAGAAGCTGAATGACACTCTGCTCAAGTTGTGATAACTTGGTCAAGGAAGAAATAAAGAAATTAAAGAGACTTTAGAATTTAATGAGAATGAAGTCTCAACATACCCAAACTTATGGGACACAATGAAAGCAGTGCTAAGAGGAAAATTCATAGCTCTAAGTGCCTCTAAAAAGAAACTGGAGAGAGCTTACACTAGCAGCTTGGCAGCACATCTGAAATCTCTAGAACAAAAAGAAGCAAATACACCCAAGAGGAGTACACATCAAACTCAAGGCTGAAATCAATGAAGAAGAACAAAGAGAACAATACAAAGAATCAACAAAACCAGTAGCTGGTTTTTAGGGAAAATCAATGAGACAGATAAACTTAGCCAGACTAACCAGAGGGCACAGATCCAAATCAACAAAATCAGAAGAACCTAGGGAGACAACAGAAACTGAGAAAATCCAAAAAAAAAAAATCATCAGATCCTACTACAAAAGCCTATACTCATCAAAACTGGAAAATCTGGATGAAATGGATAACTTTCCACACAGATACCAGGTACCAAAGTTAAATCAGGATGAGATAAATAATCTGAACAGTCCCATAATTCCTAAAGAAATAAAAGCAGTCATTTGATGTTAGTAAAACTTTGAAGTCTTGTGGAAGGCTGAGTATTGATGATGTGGCTGCAATAGTGGAAAGTGTATTTGCTTGCTGAAAGTGAGAAATGTGGATATTGAGGACAGATTCCACCCTTGAAGTGTAGTTTAAACAGGTCAGCACATCAAGAGTCCTTGTAAATACCTAAAAGGTAGTTAACACCTCTGCTGTGTCCCCTGTGTAACATATTTTATCTTGGCAGCCAAGAATGTGGAGGAGGAGATCATTGCTGAAAGTATTGGATTAGAAATTGCTAGTAGTCACTTCAAATATGGAACCTGTTTTGAAATGTACTGTAAAAGCAAGTTCCAGTTTTTCACTAAGACTTTAGAATGTTTTAATAGTATTAGGTTCTTCAGTACCAGTTTCCAGCTGTTGGAGTTGGAAGTCACAAAAATGATAGGTTCTTGTAGGTAGAATTACCAAGACAAGAGCACACATTTTAATAGCTTCTACAGTTTGTTCCCCCCCCCCCAAATGTTACTTCTGATTCACACCTCTATCAGAGAGGGAGGCAGAATCTATTTCCCCACACCATTGCATATTGTCTTTTTAATTTGTACCTTCCTGGTGGGTGGAAGGGGAGCCTCATTCAGTGTTTTGATTTACATGCTGCTAATAGCTATTGTAGGCAATTGTAGTTACTTACAATTATCCTGTGTTTGTATTTCCTATCTAGTAGGTAAACTGCTTTCAAGTCTTCCTTTTCCTACCAGTAGATAGTAACCAAAAACTCTGGGTATGAGTTGCTTCTTTGTTCAATGTGTTGCAAATAATTTTTCCTGGGTAGCTTGTCTTTTTATTTTCTTTCATGGTATCTTTGGTCCACATTTTCTCCCAAATTTGAACATTTTGATGGCACACATAATATCTTGCCTTTTCTTTTGCAGTTTGTAGGATGCAGACCGTTGGGCAATGAGTAAGAATTCTCTGACATTGGCTCTATCTGTAAACCTTAAATGTTAGGCACTTAACCATTTCTTTAGGAGGTGTATGTACTCAGTTCAAATTAGTGATTTTTATTGCTTTATCTTTCCAGTTGCACATAATTGTACAACAATTCATAGCTTCTGTAAATTATAAGAAACATCTTCAAGGTGGCCCTACATGGCTTCATTCTTTTCTAATAATTCATTTAACAATTCTATTTTTCTGCTGTTTTACTGAGTAGTGTGGGTGTTATTTTGTGAAATTGTCCTTCACTTTCATACAAGGGAGGATGAACTTAAATAGTTTGTTGGTTTACATTATAGAATGTGGGTTTCATGGAGACCAGCTTCAGGAGAATGTGATGGAAGCAAGATTTTAAACATGTCCATCTTATTATTCTATCTAGAGAAGCTACGCCAGAAGCTGCCCCAAAGAATTACCATGGCACTTCCTCAAGTTATTAAAATATAAATGAACACATGTTGATCTCTGTGATTCATGATATACTTCTGATGCCCTATTAAAGATATGTGCCAGTTTCTTTCCAGTGGTATCCCCTGACCCAGAATGCTACCCATGTTTATAGATCATTCTTGACAAGTTATAAGCAATGGTGGATTTGGTCCTTTGGTAGTCATAAGTGGAGAGTTCTGGACTTGATTTTGAGACTCTAGTCAGTCTAGTTGATTGTCAGTCAGATTACATGAATGCAGATTATATAATGGATATCTGCAATTTGTTCTAGAGACTCTTATAATATTGAAGTTCTCTTACCCTACCTTTGACCTTTCCTCAATCTACTAAGGTCATAGGCCTGTTAAGTGAATGAATCTGCCGGACTAGTTACCACTCTCCCTAACTAGCTCTTTCTCCACCAACAAACAAACCAATGGATAGTAGCATCTTCAAGTCTTAAGATTAGGATCTGGACTAATGGTTATCGTGAAAGGTTTTCTATATCTAAGACATTTAGCCGTGTGTGCACTTCTGGAATTCAGCTCAAACCACACTTTATGCCCATTGTTGTCACTATTCTATATGATGCCAAAACATTAATAGGAAGCACTGACAACTAGATTATTTTAGCACAGAAAAATTCTGCTTTTAGCTTTTTAGCTGTTAAAATAATAGTAGATGTTATAACCAACAGCTCATAGAAAGAAAGCTGAGGGGAGCTACTCTTCCGACGAGCATTTATTGGGAGAGTTATAACATGATTTGAAGAGGGAAAGTGAGCCTTTATTAGGGAAGACAGCCTAATGAAGGTCCTGAAGGGGACCCTCTTCCAGTCTCTTGAATGTCTAGGATCATACAGCATTCTTGCCATAGGCAGCCACGAGGAGGCCCTGAAGGGAGATCCCTATCCTTCTATTCCCTAACAAAGGGAAATCCTCTGTCTTTTGGGTCGCCAAGAGTGGGAGGTAAGATTCCACCCCATGTGATCTAGCCTGATCTAGCCAACTTGCTAGGATGTCACAGGCTGAAGGATACTAGATAAAAGTAAACTTATAATTCAAGGTTTACTTGGGTTTGCTCACAGCTGCAATGGGACAATAGGGAGGGGAACTCCAAAGCCACAGTAACCATTGTTTATCCACTGTCTAGAAAGAGGCAGGCAGGAAGGCACTGGGGAGAGGGGACTGGGGAGGATGTAGCTTGAGTTCTGAGAAAGACACAACAGCTTGTCAACTAAAGGACCTATGATCTAACATTCTAGTGTAACTTAAGGCCCTTTTGTCTTGGAGTGGACAGTAAAGCTATGCCTGCCTGCAGCAGCAGAGATGGGAAAGAGACCTTTGTTATTGACATTGCTACTGTACATGTAGAGGGACTGGGACCAGGGCTTTGTTGCTAGAATTTCCAATACCAATAAGCCCATATAAAAAATGCACAATCCTGGCTGGCGAGATGGCTCAGCAGGTAAGAGCACTGGCTGCTCTTCTGAAGGTCCTGAGTTCAGATCCCAGCAACCTCATGGTGGCTCATGTTTACCTGAGCTAATTTTTTGTAAGAGCTAATTAGACCATATTAGGTGAACCTAGAGAAAGGGATTATGTCATTGAAGGGGGGGTCTCAACCTTGGAAGACATTAATGAAGTTAATATGTTTATTATATTAACACAATATTATGCTAACATGCCATAATTAACATAAATTAACATAGTCCTTTGAGGGACCCCAGTTAATTTACCTGAGAAAAAGTTGTTGTAAAAGAGTCAGATTGGCTCCTCCCTCCTTTTTGGCTTCCTGTCTCTCCACAGGATTACCCTCGGTGTTAATTTGTTTTTTTCACATTCCCATTTCCTCTCACTTCTCTCCCCTTTGAGATTCAGACTAAAGTTTATTTTTTTATTAGATATTTTCTTTCTTTTTTTTTTTTTGATCTGAATGAAAATTTATTTAAACCCCTGAAGTAATGTTTTGGGTTTCTACATAATTCTAACAGCATGGACCAATTATTTCCCAGAATCATGTATTGTTAAAATTTACTTAAATGTTTCATAGAAACTTTCGTAATGCCTAGCATGATTCACATCAACTGAATAAACTGCCAATTGAGCAAACTCACAAGAGTAAGCAGAAAGCTTTTGCTCTTCATTAAATATCTATTGGGTAGGCATCAGGTAAATATTAGAGAAGTATTTTCTGCATTTCATCATTGCTTGGTAGCTTCCATAGCTTCCATTCATATTGAAATTTCCAGACTCCTCTCTATAAACAAACCCTATCCCAAGACAGACAAGTATGTATCATGAAGGAAATCTTCAAATGCTGATTAAACTGTGGTAGATATTACTAAGTCAAGATAGATAGAAGGGGCTTTTCTCTAAAGCATTTCTATAAAGAGAAACTCCATGCCTGATAAAGCCTCTAATTCAAAAGTAGAGAAATGTTTTCTAAAGAGAAGGCCTGCTTCCCAAACCACTTGCTTTATAAGGTCTTACCTGAGGTTTCCTGTGCTAGTTTATCCTTCCTAATCAGTCAAATTCATCGTACTTTTGACAGTCTCCCTATGGTGACCTTGAACTCAAAATCCTGCCTCCATCTCTAGAGTGCTGATACTACACTACCACATCCAACTTAAAACCTTACTCTTTTTTTTAAAAGATTTATTTATTATTTATTTATTATATGTACACTGTAGCTGTCTTCAGACGCACCAGAAGAGGGCGTCAGATCTCATACAGGTGGTTGTGAGCCACCATGTGGTTGCTGGGATTTGAACTCATGACCTTCAGAAGAGCAATCAGTGCTCTTACCCGTTGAGCCATCTCACCAGCCCCCAAAACCTTACTCTTAAGTGAGGTGGTCTTTTATAACTCACCTCCACATTGGCCTTCACACCACCTACAATCCTGATTCTCCTGCTTAACCACCTTGGTAGAAAGCAAACCAAAAAGTTAGGATCAAGTGGATATATCCCTTTCGAGAAATCCATATAACTACTGAAAGTTAATGTAGTTATGAATCAGGGAAGTATCACTGTTGTCTGTCATACTAAACCTGTCTTGCAGCCTCACAGGATAGAACTTGAGCTGTGAGATAATGCACTAATCTCTTTCAGTTCTCTGGAGAGTAGAGTTTAATTAGTTTCTGGACTTCCGTTGGATACCCTGTAATGGGACAGGATTGGTGACTCCTCACATAATTAAACACACAGCGGTAACAGAATACATAGCCAGAGGTGGCAAGAACCGTATCATTCACCCGAGTTTTACGACAGAGTGGGCACACTGTTTTCATTTTGGGTAAGAGGGGAGAATCAGAGTTGTAGTCTAGGTGTACTGGTGGCGGTAGACTGGGCAGGACAGTCAATGATTTGATGGCCTCTTTTTTTTTGGTTTTTCGAGACAGGGTTTCTCTGTGTAGTCCTGATTGTCCTGGAACTCACTCTGTAGACCAGGCTGGCCTCGAACTCAGAAATCCACCTGCCTCTGCCTCCCAAGTGCTGGGATTAAAGGCGTGAGCCGCCACCACCCGGCTTGATGGCCTCTTGGTTCTCAGAAGAGTACCACCAGTCAAGAAACTGCAGGAAGAATACACCCACAGAGAGACCAGTAGAGAGGGATAAGGCAACGCCTCCCACAGCTTTCTTCAGAGCTGACTTTATCTTCTCACCAACGCTTCTGACGGGCTCCTGCTTTGCTCTGGCTTCAACCAGTCTGTGTTCTATAGCTTGCATGTCCTGAGCTGTCAGTTGACCCAGCCGGACTCCTGCCAGTTTCAGCAGCGGAGGAGAATGATGCTCAGCTTTCCCCAAGATGTACCATAGTTGTTGTGTAAGGAACCAGCCTTCCCAGGCCATGTTATCAAATGGGTAGGCGGCCAGGAAGGCTCTGTAGAATCGTTTTCAGTGAGAAGAAGCTGGGCGAATAGAGTACTCGTCTTCTTCTCTCAAGCTGGAAGCCAGCTTCTCCAGCTTCACTTTCAGATAGGGAATAAGGACAAGGAACACAGCGGATTTCCAGAGGTGCTCCTTGGGAAGACCAGTACTGGCTGGTCTCTGAAGTTGCGGCGAGCTCCCCGATACAATCCGCGTTAAGCCATAAAAGTGTTCAGAAAATGAGGCACTAGTTCTAGAAAGATGATGCTGCTGGAGCAGAAAGTCTAGCAGAGTGAAGACTTCATCAAACCACCTCCAAAAGAAGCCATAGTGTGCAGGATTTGACTCTGCCAGAACCTTTACCACATGCTGAAGAGTGGGTCGCACTACTGTCATTAAACTGTCCTATGCTACCACCTCGAAGATGGATGGCTGGTCGTCCGCCACCGAAGCAGTTGTGATGTGAGCTCCATGCTCAGCCATAGTGTCTTGTGTGTACTAGGATTCACTTTTCCCATGAACACTCTAATGAGCATGAACTTGTTTTTATATCAAACAGGTGCTGAGTCTTAGTCTTTCTGCATGGCACCTATTGAAGCTATCCTTTGGAAAAGTCACTGCGGGTCTCCTTAGTGTATAGGCAGCTGCCCTAGCCCTGAGAACCCTAACCTTCCCGTGGCTGAGGCGACAAACACAACCTGGCTGTTCCATTCTCCACACACACCCAGATGACATCAGGCGACCAGATTCTCTTACGCCAAAGCTTCCGGCCTACCATCTTTGTCCCTGGCAAATTGGGTTTTGCACAGTGGCTTAGATCTAGTGAAAATTGGACAAATTTTTTGACCTCGGATCTTGACTGTATGTAGTCCAACTCCCAACAATGGTCTGCAGCAGCTGTGAATGGAAGTCCAAGGATCTAGCAGTTGCTCAGTCTCACAAGGCAAGTAGGCGAAGCAGGGCAGAGAGCAGATATTTTCTTTATTTACATGTCATAAGATATCTGCTTTCCCAGTTTCCCCTCTGAAAAAGAAAAAAAAACAAACCAAACCAAAATAAAACAAACAAAAAACCCAAAACAAACCCATGTTCCCTCCTCCCTCCCCCTGCTTGCCACCCTACCCTCTCCTGCTTACTGGCCCTAGCACTCCCCTAAGGGGCATAGAACCTTCACAGGGCCAAGGGCCTCTCCTCCTATTGATGATCTACTGGCCCACCCTCTACTATACATATGCTGCTGGAGCCATTAGTACTGCCATGTGTACTCTTTGGTTGGTGGTTTAGTCCCTGGGAACTCTGAGGGTACTAGTTAGTTCATATTGTTGTTTGTCCTAAGGGGCTGCAAACTCTTCAGCTCCTTGGGTCCTTTCTCTAGCTCCTTCATTGGGAACCCTATACTCAGTCCAATAGATGGCTATGAGCCTCTGCTTCTGTATTAGTCAGGCACTGTCAGAGCCTCTCAGGAGACAGCTATATCTGGCTCCTGTCAGCCAGCACTTGCTGGCATCCACAATAGTGTCTGGATTTGATGACTGAATATGGGAAAGATTCCCAGGTGGAGCAGTCTCTGGATTGTCCTTCCTTCAGTCTCTGCTCCATAGTTAGTCTTTGCAACTCTTTCCAGGGGTATTTTGTTCCCCCTTTTAAGAAGGAATGAAATGTCCACATTTTGGTCTTCCTTCTTGAGTTTCTTGTAGTTTGTGGATTGTACTTTGTATATTCCAAACTTCTGGGCTAATATCCACTTAACAGAGAGTGCATACCATGTATGTTCTTTTGTAATTGGGTTACCTCATTCAGGATGATATTCTCCAGATCCATCCATTTCCCTAAGAATTTCATAAATTCATTGTTTTTAATGGTTGAGTAGTACTCCATTGTGTAGATGTACCACAATTTCTGTATCCATTCCTCTGTTGAGGGACATCTGGGTTGTTTCCAGTTTCTGGCTATTATAAATAAGGCTGCTATGAACATGATAGAGCATGTGTCCTTATTACATGTTGGAGCATCTTCTGGGTATATGCCCAGGAGTAGTATAGCTGGGTCCTCTGGTAGTACTACAGTTTCCTAAGGAACTGCCAAACTTATTTCCAGAGTGGTTGTACCAGCTTGCAATCCCACTAGCAATGAAGGAGTGTACCTCTTTTTCCACAACCTCTCTAGCATCTGTTGTCACCTGAGTTTTTTATCCTAGCCATTCTGACTGGTGTGAGGTGGAATCTCAGGGTTGTTTTGGTTTGCATTCCCTGATGACTAAGGATGCTGAACATTTCTTTAGGTGCTTCTCAGTCATTCGGTATTCATCAGTTGAGAATTTTTTGTTTAGATCTGTACTCCATTTTTAATAGGGTTCTTCGGTTCACTGGAGTCTAACTTCTTGAGTTCTTTGTATACATTGGATATTAGCCCTCTATCAGATATAGGATTGATAAAGATCTTTTCCCAATTTGTTGGTTGCCGTTTTGTCCTATTGACAGTGTCTTTTGCCTTACAGAAGCTTTGCAACTTCATGAGGTCCCATTTGTCAATTCTTGATCTTAGAGCATAAGCTATTGGTGTTCTGTTCAGGAAAATTTCCCCTGTGCCTATGTGCTCGAGGATCTTCCCCACTTTCTTTTTTATTAGTTTCAGTGTTCCGGTTTTATGTGGAGGTCCTTGATTTACTTGGACTTGAGCTTTGTACAAGGAAATAGGAATGGATCGATTTGCATTCTTGTACATGCTAACCACCAGTTGAGCCAGCACCATTTGTTGAAAATGCTGTCTTTTTTCCACTTTATGATTTTAGCTCCTTTGTCAAAGATCAAGTGACCATAGGTGTATGGGTTCATTTCTGGGTCTTCAGTTCTATTCCATTGATCTATCTGCCTGTCACTGTACCAATACCATGCAGTTTTTTGTTTTTTGTTTTAATGACAATTGCTCTGTAGTACTGCTTAAGGTCCGGGATGGTGATACCACCAGAGGTTCCTTTATTGTTGAGAATAGTTTTGGCTATCCTGGGTTTTTTGTTATTCCAGATGAATAACAAAATTTCCTCTTTCTAAATCTGTGAAGAATTGAGTTGGAATTTTGATGGGGCATTGCTTTGAATCTGCAGATTGCTTTCGGCAAGATGACCATTTTTACTATATTAATCCTGCCAATTCACAAGCATGAGAGATCTTCATCTTCCATCTTTTGAGATCTTCAACTTCCTTCTTCAGAGACTTGAAGTTCTTGTCAAACAGATCTTTTATTTGCATAGTTATAATCACACCAAGGTATTTTATATTATTTGTGACTATTGTGAAGGGTGTTGTTTCCCTAATTTCTTTCTCAGCCTGTTTATCCTTTGTGTGGAGGAAGGCCACTGATTTGCTTGAGTTAATTTTATATCCAGCTACTTTGCTGAAGTTGTTTATCAGGTTTAGGAACTCTCTGGTGGAATTTTTCAGGTTACGTAAGTATACTATCATATCATCAGCAAATAGTGATAATTTGACTTCTTCCTTTCCAATTCGTATCCTTTTGATCTCCTTTTGTGTCTGATTGCTCTGGCTAGGACTTCAAGTACAATATTGAATAGGTAGGGAGAGAGTGGGCAGCCTTGTCTAGTCCCTGATTTTAGTAGGATTGCTTCAAGTTTCTCTCCATTTAGTTTGATGTTGGCTACTGGTTTACTGTATATTGCTTTTACTATGTTGAAGTATGGACCTTGAATTCTTGATCTTTCCAAGACTTTTATCAGGAAGGAATATTGGATTTTGTCAAATGCTTTCTCAGCATCTAATGAGATGATCATACGGTTTTTTTCTTTGAGTTTGTTTATGTAGTGAATTATGTTGATGGATTTCTGTATATTGAACCATCCCTGCATCCCTTGGATGAAGCCTACTTGACCATGATGGATGATCGTTTTGATGTGTTCTTGGATTTGGTTTGCAGGAATTTTATTGAGTATTTTTGCATCGATATTATAAGGGAAATTGGTCTGAAGTTTTCTTTCTTTGTGGTTTAGGTATAAGAGTAATTGTGGCTTCATAGAATGAATTGGGTAGAGTACCTTCTGTTTCTATGTTGTCAAATAGTTTGAGAAGTATTGGTATTAGGTCTTCTTTGAAGGTCTGATAAAACTCTGCACTAAACCCATTTGGCTTTTTTTGGTTGGGAGACTATTAATGACTGTTTCTATTTCAGTAGCAGATATGGGACTGTTTAGATCATTGATCTGATCTTGATTTAACTTTGGTACCAGGTATATATCTAGAGAATTGTTCATTTCATCCAGGTTTTCCAGTTTTGTTGAGTATAGGCTTTTGTAGTAGGATCTCATGATTTTTTGGATTTCTTCTGTGTCTGTTGTTATATGTCCCTTTTCATTTCTATTCTTGTCAATTAGGATACTGTCTCTGTGCCCTGCTGTAAGTCTGGCCAAGGGTTTATCTATTTTGTTGATTTTCTCAAAGAACCAGCTCCTGGTTTGGTTGATTCTTTGTATAGTTCTTTTTGTTTCTATTTGGTCGATTTCAGTCCTGAGTTTGATTATTTCCTGCCTTCAACTCCTCTTTCGTGAATTTGCTTCTTTTTATTCTAGAGCTTTCAGATGTGCTGTCAAATTGCTGGTGTATGCTCTCTCCAGTTTCTTTTTGGAAGCTATGAGTTTTCCTCTTAGAACTGCTTTCATTGTGTCCCATAAGTTTGGGTATGTTGTGGCTTCATTTTCATTAAACTCTAGAAAGTCTTTAATTTCTTTCTTTATTTCTTCCTTGACCAAGTTATCATTAAGTAGAGTATTGTTAAGCTTCCAGGTGTATGTGGGCATTCTATTGTTTATGTTGTTATTGAGGAGCAGTCTTAGTCCATGGTGATCTGATAGGATGCAAGGAATTATTTCAATCTTCTTGTATCTGTTGAGGTCTGATTTGTGACCAATTATATGGTCAATTTTGGAGAAGGTACCATGAGGTGCTGAGAAGAAGGTATATCCTTTTGTTTTAGGATAAAAAGTTCTATAGATTTGTTAAATCTATCTGTTTCATAACTTCTGTTAGTCTCACTGTGTCTTTGTTTAGTTTCTGTTTCCACGATCTGTCCATTGCAGAGAATAGGGTGTTGAAATCTCCCACTATTAGTGTGTGCGGTCCAATGTGTGCTTTGAGCTTTAGTAAAGTGTCTTTTATGAATGTAGATGCATTTGGAGCATAGAGGTTCAGAATTGAGAGTTCATCTTGGTAGATCATACGGTTGATGAGTATGAAGTGTCCCTCCTTATCTTTTTTGATCACTTTAGGGTGAAAGTTGATTTTATTTGATATTAGAATGGCTACTCCAGCTTTTTTCTTGGGAACATTGGCTTGGAAAATTATTTTCCAGACTTTTATTCTGAGGTAGTGTCTGTTTTTGTCACTGAGGTAGGTTTCCTGTATGCAACAAACTGTTGGGTCCTGTTTATGTACCCAGTCTGATAGTCCATGTCTTTCTATTGGGGAATTGAGTTCATTGATATTAATAGATATTAAGGAAAAGGAACTGTTGCTTCCTGTTTTTTTTTGTTGTTAGAGTTGGATTTCTGTTGATGTGGCTATCTTCTTTTAGTTTTGTTGGAAGATTACTGTTTTGCTTTTTCAGGGATGTAGTTCCCCTCCTTGTAATGGATTTTTCCATTTATTACCCTTTGAAGGGCTGTATTTGTGGAAATATATTGTGTAAATTTGGTTTTGTCATGGAATACTTTGGTTTCTCCACTATGGTAATTGAGAGTTTTATTGAGTATAGTAGCCTGGTCTGGCGGCATTTGTGTTCTCTTAGGGTCTATATGACATTAACCCAGGATCTTCTGGCTTTCATAGTCTTTAGTGACAAGTCTGGTGTAATTCTGATAGGTCTGCCTGTATATGCTACTTGATCTTTTTCTCTCACTGCTTTTAATCTTTCTTTGTTTTGTGCATTTGGTGTTTTGACTATTATATGGTGAGAGGAATTTCTTTTCTGGTTCAGTCTATTTGGAGTTCTATAGGCTTCTTGTATGTTCATGGGCATCTCTTTCTTTAGGTTAGGGAAGTTTTCTTCTATAATTTTGTTGAAGATATTTATTGGCCCTTTAAGTTGGAGGGCCAGTAAATATTTTCTATACCTATTATCTTTAAGTTTGATCTTCTCATGGTGTCCTGGATTTCCTGGATGTTTGGGGTTAGGAACTTTTTGCATTTTGCATTTTCTTTGTTGTGTCAATGTTTTCTATGGTATCTTCTGCACCTGAGATTCTCTCTTCTCTCTTGTATTCTGTTGGTTAGGCTTGCATCTATGGTTCCTGACTTCTTTCCTAGGATTTCTAACTCCAGAGTTGTCTCTCTTTGTGATTTCTTAACTGTTTCTACTTCCATTTTTAGGTCCTGGATGGTTTTGTTCAATTCCTTCACCTGTTTGGTTGTGCTTTCCTGTAATTCTTTAAGGGATTTTTTGTGTTTCCTCTTTAAGGGCTTTTACTTGTTTACTCGTGTTCTCCTGTAATTCTTTAAGGGATTTTTGTGTTTCTTCTTTAAGGACTTGTACCTCTTTACTTGTGTTCTCCTGTATTTCTTTAAGGGAGTTATTCATGTCCTTCTTAAATTCTTCTATCACCAGCGTGAGATATGATTTTAGATTCAAATCTTGCTTCTCCAGTGTTTTGGGATATCTAGGACTTGCTGTGGTGGGAGTACTAGGTTCTGATGAAGTCAAGTAGTCTTGGTTTCTGTTGGTAAGATTCTTGCATTTGCCTTTTGCCATCTGTTGATCTCTGGTGTTAGATGTTCTTGCTATCTCTGGCTGGAGCTTATTCCTCCTGTGAGTCTGTAAGCCTGTGTCAGCACTTCTGGGAGATCAGCTCTTCTCTGGACACAGATGGCTGTGGATCAGTCCTCCCTCCTGATTCCTGGGGTCAGAGCACACCCTGGAGACAGGCTCTCCATTTTTGGGAAAGGTGCAGAGAGGGCTGTGGATCTGCTGTCCCTCCTAGGTGTAGTCTGAGGTAGAAAGGATCCTGTCCCTGCTGCCCTGCCACTTGTGAGGCCTGTGCCTTCTGGCTGGTCCTGCCTTAGAAAGACACTGGAGAGAAAATGGCGATCTCACCTGAGTCCCTGGGTTGGAACACTCCCTGGAGGTAAGCTCTCCAATTGTGGGGAAGGGGCAGAGAGGGCTGTGGATACGCAGTCACTCCTAGGTGTGGATGGAGGCAGAAAGGATCCTGTCCGGTTGCCCTGTCACTTGTGAGGCCTGCACCTCCTAGCTGGTCCCGCCTTAGGAAGTCATCAGAGAGAAAATCTAGACTAAAGTTTAATTGGTGACTTGAGAATGGCAATTTTAGAAAGGGCTGTCTTATCTAAAAGCTAAGATTATGTTGAAGGATCAGAAATGTGGATCCAAAAGCTGAACTTAAAGACACATCAACAGACTGTACAGGCTTTTACAGATTTCTTTTAGCTATGGAGAATTCAAGCTATATACAAAGGCTTTTAAATGCATGACAATATTTCCGTCTGAAGTGTGCACTACAGGTCCTCTGGGCATCACTATCTGATGTTTCCCCTCCATCTCCAGGATCTGTGAAGCCACCAGACTTCCTTTTCTTTTTAACTTTTGTTGTTTTTGAGATTAAATTACATTTTTCCTTACCGTTCCTCTCTCTGAACCTTCCAATGTATCCCAGCCGCTCTTCTTCAAATTCTTAGTCCCTTTCCTCATTAATTGTTATTGTATATACATATATATCCTTAAATATAAGCTGTTCAGTCCATATGTTACTTGTAGATATGTTATAAGGGCTGACCATCTGGCACTGGGAAACAAATGGATATGCTTTTTGCACATCATTCTTAAGGGCCATCAGTTGGTGCACCTGCACCACCTTAGGATTTCCTAAGGCTTCAGTCCCAAGATTCTTCATTTGAGCTCCTGTGGTTTGTTTTGGTTTTGTTTTCTCTCCCCCTCCCCCATTTCTACAACTTCTACTATTTGTAATTCCTCATAGATAGTATCCACATTTCCTTTTATTCTTTAGTATCCCCAAGCCTTTCTGTAGAGGTAAGTCCAATTTCTTGTCCTTGGTTCCCTCCATTAAAAATCCTAGTGCAGGCTCTTCTGCAATCTGATTCTTTTACAAGCACATTTTCTCGGGTCCAAATTGGATTCTGACTGAAACAGAGTACTGAGGGATTTGGGAGGCAGATGGTACCTTTTTGATGATGCTTTGCGGTGATCATCCCAAGAAAGAGGACATTTTGACTAATGGAATAATGGAAGGAATGCAAGAGAGGTGACAGGCACCAAATCTGATTCTCGATTCATCTTTACACTTTCTCCTAGGGCAACCCAAGACCATATTCCTCTAAGGAAAGAATGAGATCCAGGTGGAAAGGAAGGAAGATGGATAAGGGAGACGATTAAGATGCCAGAGAAGAATTTTGGATGTCCAGTTTCCAAAAGCCATCCCTATAATTTGTGTTCCCAGAATTTGTGGTCTAACACCAAACTGACAGATCAGTTCAGCTAAGCTCTGGGGAAATCCCATAATCTCTACCTTTTGAGAAACCTACAGTTTGTCATTAGATCTCTTTCCTGGTGACTGACCTATGGGTCCGGGCTCCCTACGATTCTTATGGCGCTCAGACAAGTCATACTCATGCTGACTCAGACTTCTTCACCTGAACTTCCCAGAAACAAAGTTCTGGCAGGAGGAACTGGATTTCTTCCATGTTGTACATTTGCCACACCCCATAAAAGAGGTGGAGCTTCCTTACCAAGATAAAGGACCCAGACTGGATCAGAACCCATCATTACACCTGGGAGCTGCCCAAGCTGGAATTTGGTCTTCTGGACTTTCCATAACAACCCTTTCTTGCCAGGTATAGCCCGAACCTACAAAATCCTCCGAGTGTGCCTCTGAATGTGGAGCTTTCCGAATCTGAGGGCTCAGTGAGCGGACAGGTCCATCTTGCTGTGAATGATCCTATGAGTGCTCTGTGAGTGACCCTCTGTCTTTCGCTTCTGAGTTATTGGGATTCTGGCTAAACAGCCCAAAATGAAGACTTCCCTTACCTAGGCAGAAAGAGATGACAGTGAAGGGGAAGGGTCTCTGGGGGGGAATTGAGAGCTGGGAGAATGTTACAGGTCAAGTGCTATTTATGGTCTTGAAACTTGTAGAGAGATAATGTTATGAGGATTTCTGTAAGGAGAATTCTACCTGCGTTTCCATCTCCAATGCCTTAAGATTTTGTCCTAGGAGGTAGCTTAGTTTTTCTGACAAGTGCATCAGGTCTGGTTCTGCATTTCAGCTGCCTATACTGATTGAAATCCCGAGAAACCAGGGTCTTAGAAAGTCTTGGAAATGTTCCTGAGGTTTATCTTCTTCCTGCTGTCTTTCCCTCAGGCACCAGAACAAGCTCACGATGGAAAACAATGAAGAAAAACATTATATGTGGAAGTAATGTTGAGATGGGACACTAGAGAACTGAGATATTTGTATCCTCAACTATGTTTTCTAAACACCTTTCATTTCCTCCATCCATCTCAGGTATGGCTCTTAGCACACAGTGAAGTGTCCGCATGCTGCTAGGCCTTCATTTTCTGGAGGGTGGAGATCACTAGCAGCATCAGGCCAAGCACAGAGCAAGCACAAACAAGAGCAACTGGGTCTCAGTTCACATGAACTGTGGAACTGCTTTTTACTCTGGTTTGCTGGTTGGTCCCTTAGGTCAGTAATCACCCTGGGAAGCCTTTGTTTCCCATAGATTTACTACGAAGGAAGTCTGGGTTGAAAGGTCATCAAAAAAAGCTGCCAGTTTGGAGATATAAACAACTGATCTTCATTGCAGAATGGGTCTGGATTTAGGTAATCTCTCTCCTATAAACCCTTAGTCTTTATTGCATCTCGATTTAGGTATCACTTTGTCCTATTCCTGAAACTTAAGATTCACGTTTATTTGTTTTCATTCTAGCTGGAAGAGAAAATCCTGATTTGGGGGAGGTTTCTGACATGGACCAGCAGGTGTGGATCTTTCGTGATCAGGCCCTTGTGACAGTTCCACGAAGCCACACTGTAACCCCAGGTCGGTGGTCATCTGTTACTGCTTTGCTCATCACACCGCACAGACTTTGTTAAGGGAAAGCATTAGTACCCTATTGTGCAGCAGGATGGCCATGGTTAATAGCAGTTAGAAGAGAGCTTCTGGGTTGTTTGACCACAGATTAATGTTAACTTATGACCTGAAGCATATACTGATTATCCTGGTTTCGTCATTATCGTTTGGCACATACATATATTAAATCATTACTCTGTACCCCCAAAATGTCTAATTATGTGCCAAAACCAAGCTTAACTTTCAATGGGGGCCACCAGGGAGAAGCAGAGTTTTATACCTGCCTAGGAAGAGAAGTCAGGGAGAGGGGTTGTCCCAGACTAAAATAAGGCAGTCACTATGGGTGAAGAGCCTTCTCAGGCATGAGGAACTTGTACCACGGATCCAAAGCAGCTGATCTGCACTCTGGAAGGGGGATATATGTTTGTTCTATATGACATCAAGGCATCCTAAAAGAATTAAAAGAGAATTAACTTTCCATGAAGAATTAAAAGACAACATAGACAGGGAAGTTTCAACATCCCATTAGGCAAACTTTGCTAATGGTTCAAGAGCTCTCTGTGGCTCAGAGGAGCCACTTAGGATAGGAGCAACTGCCACCAGGTGTTCAAGCATGGCTATGAGAATGTAGTTCCTGCCCCAATAGCTAAGCTAGCGCTTACCTATCAGGGTGGATAGGCAGTTGGGTGGAGGACTGCTTAGTTGATCTAGGTAGCAAGGATTACATTCTACAAGTGTCTTCTGGCCTCAACCTGGCAAATGTTGCTCTGCTAAATCAGAACTATCAGAGTATTCTGTCTTCCAGGCTTCAAAAGGAAACTGTTATCTTCTTATTTTTTATAGTAACCGTGACTATCCTCCCATGCAAGTACCCAGAGTCTCTTGAACAAGGCAAAGGGATTCCCATTTATTTGGGAATTCAGAATCCAGAGAAATGCCTGTTTTGTACGAAAATTAATGAACACCCCACTTTGCTGCTAAAGGTCAGTGACCCAGGAGAATACCATTAAAAAACTGTGTTTCTTATCTTATACTTTTTTATCTTTAAGTTAGCATTTAAAGCAGTAGGTTTTATGTGGCATTTTTTTTAAACAAAGCATGTTGTAGTAGATTCTCCACGCCCCAGCTCCCTCCTTTACCCTCATATAGAACTCTCTACCTTCTCCTCTCTCTTTCATGTCACACTGCCGTTTTTCTTCCCCCACCTAGTTGCCACCCTTTTCATTTCCCCTCTCTTGGATTCCTTTCCAGTCTGCATATCTTTATATGATTTGACAGGAGATCAAATGTTACAATTAACAAAGAAACTTCATTTTCTAAGCATGTTTGTTTCTAGTTCCTTTTAAAATGTAAGCATGCCTTGTAGAAGACAGCCTTAGTTAAATTAATTGACATGGGAAGACCAAGCCCACTGTGAACAGTACTATTCCCCAGGCAGGGGGTCGTAAACTGTAGAAGAATGGAGAAATCTAGCCAAGAACAAGTAAGCAAGTAGGCATGTTCTGAAATGTGGTGTGACTAACTAGATGCTGCAGGTCCCTGCCTTGACTTCAGAGTGATGGACCGTAGCTTAGCATCGTAAACCAAATGACCTTTTTCTTCCCTAAAGTAAAATTTTAAAAATGGACATGTAAAACACTTTGTCTTGACTTTCCTAGTTGAGAATTTTTGTCTTTCTTAAATGTTGAAATGTCTGCAGTCATTGTGGACATTCGGATGATCTCTCCCTAATTCTTCTTTACTTCTCATTTCAGAGTTCCTATTCACCAGTCAGTCTTAGGCCTACCCTCAGCATTTTACACTATCTTATGTAATTGCCACACTTTCTGTCCTTCCATTATTTAATTGCTTATTGGCCTTTAATTCTAGGAGAATTTCTTGGTACAATATCCCAGTTTATAATTATGCTCTTTCTCTTGTCTTACCTGCTCAATGACCCTTCCTTAAGTTTTTCTGAAATGTTAATCTTTACTGTTCTAATTCCTAAACTTCTCAAGATAATTATACATATATCTTCATACATACAAATGTATATAAATAGATATAGTTTTGTTTGCGTGTAAGGAAAAGTGTTACATATATCTCTTCTTGCTCCATAAACTTCACTTTAATTAGTTTTATTCAACTCAATCCAATTTAACTCAGGAAACGTGTAAGAACTTAATTGCACCATATGAATATGTGGACTATCTTTGAACAGAATGGTAAAGAGCTCTGACCTTGTACAGCCTGGATTCTAGAAGGAGGAGAGACATGCAAATGATAAATATAATAGTACATCTGTGAGATGGCAAAGGGAATCACATGTGATAGGGAAAACAAAGCAAAGTAAAATGAAACAAGTTCTGTAAAAAGTGGATCCAGTCAGGGCAGAGCCTGGGAGCAGCAGAAACAATATGGAGTCAGGCAGTAAAACGTATGTTAGGTGTCATTGCCCAGGAGTAATTCTAAGAGAGCGGGAAACAGGGAATTTAGTCAGCATCTGAGGGTAAGTCCAGGGACCAGTGAAGACACTGAACTAAGACCAGAAAAAGACTTGCCAAGACTTGGCCACTCTTTCCAAGTGAAAGGAGAAACCTGGGATGCTTTGAACAAAGTGACCCAAAACACCTTAGGTCTGAAATGTATCATCTGACATTAGGTTGATCAGACATTGCAGGGGTTAAGAATAAAAGTCCTCTGGAGGCTATATGGTAAGCTGGGTGTGGTTTGATGGTTCTGGGATGACAATGGAGTTGGTGGGGGTGGACTCTGGAAATCGTTTTAAGTGTCCGCAACAAGATTTATGGACAGAGTAAATGTGACTACATTCCAAAGTCTGTCCTGCCTTTGCTAAGTCACTCTTCTGTAGGACGTTTGTCCTCAGAGATTGGCCATTGACAATGTATGGGCTTTGGGGGGAACTTAATGAGACAAGTGTTAGAGATGAAAAGGTTGCTTACGTGGAGTGAGTTTAAAAAGAAAAACCAGACAGCAGATTTTAGCAGCCATCTCGAGGGGTTTC
Organism: Hylomyscus alleni; assembly: GCA_019843855.1. NCBI lineage: Eukaryota > Metazoa > Chordata > Mammalia > Rodentia > Muridae > Hylomyscus > Hylomyscus alleni. The sequence continues at coordinate 30,948 of JADRCC010164259.1, forward strand.
TGTAAAGTAAGAACTGACAGTGGGCTTGGATCATTAAAATACACTTATGTGACACAAAAGAACATTTTGACTAACAATGGACTTCATATACAGTGTTCTTCTAAGGCCATATCGTCATTACATGGCATTGTAACTACCATAAGTGTTGTAAACACATTTACAGTGTTGACACAATGGATAATCACCAATGATTTTTCCCTTAGCATTTGTTTGCCACTTAGTGCCAAGCCTATTAAGATGAAAGCAAATATACAGATAAGAATGACTGAGCAAAGAAGACAAAAATGGACAGTGCCTAGGAGAGCAGCAAGGATGGCTAGAGGAAATCTTTGGCTGTGTGAGTGGAGAGAAGCCATTGTCTAGTCCTTCTCAGGTAGGGAGGTAGAGGTATAGCTGACTTGTGCCCAGTCAGTGGTAGGTTGGAGAAGTTCTGGTCCAGTCACTTCTGCTTTCTCAGGGAGCTGGAACTTGGAAGTGAAGATGACTGAAGAGGTCTGGGAGATAGATAAGAAGGCAGTTTTTACTTTTTGGACAGTCAATGAATCTCTGCTGAGCAGAATGTCAGGTCAGTAATGAGCAAGTTTAGAAGGTGTTTAGTAGTAAAGGGAAAAATCATAAAAGAGACAATGATCAGCAGGGAGACTTGAAGCCTGCCTTCTTTCCTTCCTTCCCTCCTTGTGTCCTTCCTTCCTTCTTTCCTTTCTTCCCTGCCCTCCTTCCTTCCTTCCTTTGCTTTCTATTTATTTTCTTTCTTTCTTTTTTGTTTTTTGTTTTTTTT